>JZKD02S0267481.1:7729-20672 GCA_000966675.3 Picea glauca | reverse complement strand
TGTATTTATACAAGTTCTAGGTAACTCCCCTTCTTACTTTAGGGATTCGAGGGTTTTCTTGTTACAACAAATTTACCCCTTTGACTAGTTGAATAGGGATTCTTAACCACACTTTGGGGCTTCCAACTTTACAAAACCATATCTCCCTAACTATGAGGAACCACGTGGAGTTCCACATATCACTGGAAACAGAATGAAAACACTATCCATATATGAGTGTATTACCTACTTTGACTCAGTCCTTCAAGTCGATATTCCTCTTTCAACATCTCTACCAAAATATGCTACCGAAATTATTCAAGGATTGGCATTGATCTCTTTAAGGGTTGACATCATTATTTAGGACCAATCTCGAAGGGTTGACATCAATGACAACCAATAGGACACTTACCCAATAATCTCCCTAACTTTCTTAGACTTTCTCTTAAGAATTTGGATAATGTTCTATGTGATAATTGCTTAATTTTCTTGGTCAATTTTTGTGATTCTAAGCTCTTTTTATTGTTGTTGTTACAAATTCATATTTTTGTTATAAGACTATTATACTACTGCAAATTTGTACTATCCATATAAATCATTGTTGTCTAGTGTCTTATGACATATTAATTGCATGTTTGTACTTATAAATCATCACATATATGCTATAAAGTGTTTTTGTTATGGGAAGGTACTCAAACATCCTTATACATCTTAGTTTTCCTTGACCTAGACCTTTCTTTAGATGATCAAAAGAGGGGGAGGTAGGCTTGGATACAATACTTTCAACTTCGATCCCTTGAGATCACTAGGGAATCCTTCATTGTGGTGGACCCCCTCCATTACTAAAACAAGGGAATTTATTACTAAGGTGACAGTGGTAGGATTTTCCATAGTTACACAGATTTGAGGGACTTGTGTTGGGATTTGCACAAGTACAGATATTGTGATAACATTTTGGTGTCGTTTCTAGAGAGGATTGATTCATTCTCCTCAATGAAATATATTTTAGAAAACTTTCTTTTGAATCCCTTATCTCTCAATTTTTTCCTGGCAACTCCATTGAGGGTGATTCCCTCACCTTACTTTGATGATCTAAGGCAGATCATCTGGCGACTCCACTGATGACGACCCATACGGGATGTCATTATAAGACAAAATCCACATCCTATCCAAAGTGGACATCTAACAACTTTTTTGGATCTTTGAACATGACTAAAATCCATTATTACCCCCATGATATGCATGAGGATGCCAACTCATGGTTGTCTAAATTATCTGGTACTGATAATACCATGACCAAATTTTATTTGGCAAGATTCTATGAGGAATTAGACTTCCAGAATGCTAGAAACTAACACTTGGACATGATGATGAGGATTTTTTCTACCTCATTGGTAGGAGAAGCTAGGATGTGGTATGACAACCTCCAAATAAAAATTATCAAGAGTTGGGAAAGTATCGAAATTGATTTCATATAAAGATGGGGTAGTAAAAAAGATATAGGCCTTATCTTTTCCTAGTTTTCCAAAATATGGAAATACAAGAAAGATCCTATGAGAGAATTCAACAATATATTTAATACCTTAATGAAGGAGTTTCCTTTCAAAGAGAGCACCTGCAAAGGAAAATACCTTGACTTTATATCTAATCTTTTTTGAAAGACAATTTCATTTTTTGTTGAAGGATAAGTCCCATGAAACTCTCAAAGAAGCACAAGAGTTTACCTGCCAAATAGAGAGCAATTTGAAGTCATATGAGTTCAAAGATCATCCTTTAGTAAATAACCTTAAGGGAAACATTATGACTTCGAAATTATCCCAGGACACCCTCATGGATAAGATCAATACCATGGAAGAAGGGTGCCCCCCTACCAGCTAGACATAAACGATGTTTCATGGGTAGGTATTTCACCCAAAGAACCATATCCCATCACTAAGAAGAAATGTGCAATATTCCATAAAACTATAATATGCACAATAGATATATTTAGCAAGCAATGACAGAGCAATAATGATATATCCATAACAATATCATAAGAACACTAGAATAACACCAAGAAGAGTAACTTTATTAATGATAGCAATGTTTACTTGCCTCTTCGAGGGGGAAACCTCCAACAAAGAAGATCTCTATTACAATAATCTCCAAGACAAAAATATCCAATACCTCCTACTCTTATTTATACCAATTTTACCTTCTAAGGAAACTTCTAGAGGAAGATATTTCTAGAAGTGGAAGATTCTATTAGGTCTTCTTACATTGACTTATTCTCATTTATTTATTAGGCCTTATTAACTAATGTCGGTCTTTACTACATAGAAAGCATATCCTACTAACTAATTCCCCATGGAGAGGAGTTAGGATAATATCCTAACAAAATGGCACACCCAAACTCTAAATATTGAGGGAACCAACATACATTACCAAGAACTCATGTGTGAATATAAGGAGGAAGACTATTCCTCTGAGGAAAGAAGCTTTGTTACCTCTAGTGTCCCTGAAGAGAATGATGATGAGATGGGAGTTCCCCAACTTGATGATCCTCCACCATCATTTGACCTTGGAGAGGAAGAAAAGGTTTGCAACCTCACTCCTTCAGAAATAATTGACCTTGAAGAGTCTCAAGATGAGAAAGATCTCCCTATAATCATCCATGTTGATATTATTGACAGAAATAGTGGAAAGAATGTGCCTTTATTTATTTCTCGATTAATAAACTAATTCACCCTCCATAATTGTATGTTGGACTCAGGTACTTCCACAAAAATTATTCCTCTAAGGGTGATGCATCAAATTGGGCTTGAAATCTCATGACCATATTGAAATATGTGTGGAGTAGAATCTAAACCTATCACATTGTATGGTCTTATCAAGGATATTTGGGTTAGCTTAGCTATCTTTCCATACATTTCCCTTGTGATGGATGGTGTAGTCATTGATATACTTAATGCATGGGGAATGTTATTATCCAGAGAATGGGTGGAAACCTTGGGAGGTAGCCTTCAAATGGACTCGTCATATGCTACCATCCCTCACCCCGAGGGAGGTTTCCTTACCCTCTATAGAGATCGCATCACTAGACACCAGGTTGAGTCCCCAAAGGATCCCTTGGATGAAATACGTTACCTATATGAAAAAATGGGAAGTTTCTATGCAATTGACCCAACATTCCAAGTAGAACGGTGTCAAGTTATGTGTGAAATGTGGACCTTGGATTTTGATGGTGTCCACTCTAGTTTTGGGTCAGGAGCTGGAATTGTCCTCATATCCCCCTCCAAGGAGGCCTTTTATTTTCCATATATACTTGAGTTCTTGACATTCCATGTGTTTTTATTGGCATGCAAGTGTAACCATCTTAGTGCTGGTTTGACTTCTTGGAACATGTAAGAAACTAAGGTAGAGGTATGTAGGTTATTTGGGTGGACATGCACATGCCGATGAGGTGTGTGCATATGGTATATTGAAATGTACACACATAGGTTGGAACTTGGCATGCACAATAGGATTTTAGTATTTCAAATGTTAGAGAAGTTTTATGGTGCAGGATTTCTACCACTTGGGACTTGTAGGGGCATTGCCCCTCGACCTTGCCCATCAACAATAATAGGAGGTCAATAGGGGCATATCCTCTTGGACCCCATGAAATGTTGATATTATGTTAGTTTTTGGAGGTATTGACCTCCACTTTTAACCTTTGAAAATACTAGAATATTCTGGGAAGCAAGAGAAACCCCAAATCATTGGATAATAACCCTAGAAGACAAGTTGGCTCAAGAGAATATTTAATATTGAGTTATTAGCCTCCAGAAAGAGAATTTGACCTAGTCAAGTGAGATAGAGCAATATAAATAGAGGGTGATAGAGCTTATTTGTCCCTCACTCACTCACAAATGCATAAGGACAAGGAGTGTGCATGGTTGGAGGAAAGTTGCAGTTGAAGTAGTGGTGACTTGGTCTCTTGGTTATGGTTTGGACCTTTTTCTTGGTATTTGGTTATTCTTGATTGGTGTGCTAGCCTCGGAGAAAGGTGTGACACCTTGGTTGGCTATTAATTTGCTTCCGGAATTATTTTGTCTGTCAAGGTTAAGGTGCTCGAGGGTGGCATGTGTGCCTATGGTTGGGTGACAATATTTCTATATTGTCTATGGTGAAACAAGAACACCTATTATTCTAATAGGTTATGGGCCCACACTATCTTCGTACAGTCTAACCACTGGAAGATAGATTGGTAACTTAGTTGAAGTTGAAGTTGTTGTCATAGTTTTTGTTGCAGCAACGAAACCCTAACCCTTTTATTGAGGCACCTTAAGTGAAGATCTTGACCTAGTTCCTAGATAGCCTAGTACACCTCTTGGTACTCTCAGCAAGCCAAGGCATCAAGTTTGAGTTTTTGGTCAAAGTCAAAGTAAAAGGTTTCCAAATAAAAGCAGTTATGACTTACTCTACGAAGTCAAAAAAACAAGTTAGAAGGGGATTCTAACTTCAGAGCATGGAAGACAAGGATTGACCTCATCCTTGCCAATAATAAAGTGTTGGATATCGTAAAAGGGAAGATTATGGAACTACAGTTTGAAGCAGGAAAAGAGAAGGAACCTTAGAATGTTGCAGTTATGGAGAAGTTCTAGGACAATGACATCAATGCTATGAGCATCATAGTGGACTATGTAAAGGACCATTTGATACCCTACATTTATCACCTTGAATCATCTAAGAAGATGTACGATGACCTAACTAACGTCTTCTTAGTCAAAAATATTGGACAAGTGATGAGTCTGAAGAATGAACTTTGTAACATGAAAATGAATGATGATGAAAACATAACATCAAACTTTGTAAGAATCTCTCAGTTGAGAGATCAACTACAAGTTATTGGGAAAATCATTTCAAAAAAGGAACTAGTAAATATAGTACTCAATGGCCTTCCCAAGACATGGGATGCATTTGTCGCAAGCATGAACACAAGAACAGAGTATCCCACATTTGAAGAACTNTATTCCATGGACTCCAACATTGAAGAGAAACATGAGGAAGAACATGAAGATTCCAAGAAAGAAAGAAAAGTCAGAGCAACCAATTGAAGCAGTTTGAACCCACTAGAAGCAGTCAAGCAGAAGGAATGGAAGGAAATTGTGATGAAGAACAATGCATGTGAGAAATTGTGAAAAATTATTAATAATTGATAGATACAAGGTGAGACTCAGGGCTAGAGGGTTCTCCCAGAAGGAGGGAGAATACTGTGATGACAGCTTGTTCAAGTAAACCAGATACATCTCTATTTGAGCCATTACATCCCTTGCAGTATCCATGGATTGGAGTTTACATCATTTGGATGTAAAATACTATTCTTCCCAATAGAACAATTAAGGAATAATATTATGTAGAGAAACCTCAAGGTTTTGAGGTATACCATAAAGAGACCCATGTATGCAGATGGAAGAATACCTTGTATGGATTCAAGTAACTTGATGTAGAGAATTTCATGTACAACAGAAGCGTGGTGAAAACTTCATATAACAGAGAAAGTGTATCAGAACAGTTCCTCAATAGTCCAAGATGATGGATTTCAAATCCATGGAAAACTCCCATGATAATAGATCTGAAGAAGTTAAGAGACTCTGATCCAGTAGACCCATCCCTGTATCGACAATTGAATAGATCGATAATGTATTTGGAGAATACTCAGCCGGAAATTTTCTTTGTTGTGAAAATAGTTCCAGGTGGAACCTAGCCAGGAAAAATGAATATTTGCAAAGCAAGCCTTGAAATATTTTCATGGAAATTTTGAGTTATGATATACAACGGCATGGATTTATCAATTCAGATTAGGAAGGGACTGAAGATAGTAGAAGAAGTGCTTCTTGGATATGTTTCAATTTAATCTTTGCCACGATATCATGGGCTAGAAGGAAACAGAAGTTTGTTGCACTCAGAATTGCAGAAGAAGAATATATTGCAGCTTGTGATACTTGTACGGAAGAAGTTTGGCTCCGTAAGTTGGTTTTTGGACTGTCTGATCAGGTGTTGGATTCGATCATGATATATTGTGATGATCATAGTTGTGTGAAGATTTCATATAACCCGGTGTTCCATGATAGGTCGAATCACATTGAGATCAAACATTATTTTCTTCATGATAAAGTCCAAAGGGGAGAAGAGGTTCTCTAGTATATCTCTATAGATGAGCAGATAACAGATATTTTGGTAAAGCCTTTGTCTAAGATGAAAATTTTGCGTAAAGTTGGGGCTCATGGAGATGACTTCCTTATTAAAAAAGGAAGTGATTACTCCCAGGTTGGGAGGGAGAACTAATATGTTATTGACTTATGCACAGTGATTTTTCAGTTCGAAAAATGATCGAGGTTGGGCAGTTCCTTTCCAGTCCGGAAAATGGTTCGATATTTCTGAAGAACAACCATTTTCCAGTTCGGAAAATCATCAAGATCGAACAGTAATTTTCATAATGAAAATGGTATGATAGATTGTTGATGTACCATAGACAACGATTCCTCTTGTGGTCAGTGTGGGGGAATGGTCTAGGACATTCATTCTTCTTGGCAGTCACTCTAAGTAGTGGTCAAGTAGAATGGTTTGCCTCGTTGGGCAGTCGTTCTTTCAAATTTCAAAGTTGTGAGAAGTTTCGAAGAATGGTTTGTTTCGAAGGTTGGCGTAGGACAATAATTTCCTTAGGAAATGGTACAGACAGTGATTCCCTAGGGAAGACTCATTTTCTCTAGGTTGCGCTATGATTAGTGCCAGAGGAATGGCCCAATTAGGTGAATGGTCCAGGTTCAAAAATTAGGGACAGTCATTCCCTAGGTAAAACTCATTCTCTCCAGGTTGGACTATGATTAGTGTTGGAGGAATGGCTCAGTTAGGTGAATGGTCCAGGTTCAGAAATCAGGGACAGTTATTCTTCTATGCTTGAGAATAATAGTCTAGATAGCCCATGATCGATGATTCACTTTCCGAGGGTAGATGCTCTTCCAGATATCACATATATGAGTGGAATAATGGCCTAGATGACTCAGTTTGTATCATGTTATTGTTTATGCAGGTTGATATCAGATGATATGATTTTTGTAGAGACTTTATGTCTTTAGACAGTAATTGTATGTTGTTGTGGTGGATGTGATCCATTGGTAGTGATTGTATGTCATTGGTTAGTAGCAGTGTGCTACTGAGAGTGGTTGTGTACCACTACATAGTAGTTACATACTACTATGAATAGACACAGTTGTGTTCTATTAGATGGCATTGTTTTGATTGCCATGGAGACTATCTAGTTGGATAGTGATTATGGTGCTCATGATGTGATCATGAGATAGCCTGTGTGGCTATGATGATGCTGATAGTTGAATGGTATGTTTGTGCTTAGGATCATTGCCTTTAATACCTCCCTAGCTAGGAGGGAGTGTTGATATTATGGTAGTTACAGGAGGCATTGACCTCCACGTGTAACCTTTGAAAAGACTAGAATATTCTGGGAAGCAAGAGAAACCCTAAAACGTTGGATAATAACCCTAGAAGACAAATCGACTCAAGAGAATATTTAATATTGAGTTATTATCCTCCATAAAGAGAATTTGGCCCAGTCAAGTGAGATAGAGAAGTATAAATAGAGGGTGCTAGACCTCATTTGTCACTCACTCACTCACCATTGCATAAGGACAATAAGTGTGCATGACTAGACAAAAGCTGCAGTTGCAGCAGTGGTGACTTGGTCTCTTGGTTATGGTTTGGAATTTCTTATTGGTCTTTGGTTATTCTTGCTTGGTGCGCTAGCCTTGGAGAAAGTTGTGCCACCTTGGTTGGCTATTGATCTGCTTCCATAATTATTTTGTTTGTCAAGGTTAAGGTGCTTGAGGGTGGCCTTTGTGCCTATGGTTGGATGAAAATATTGCTATATTGTCTATGGTGAAACGAGCACACCTATTATTCTAACATGAAAGACATTTTCAGCTAAGGTCTTAGGATAGTGTGCATAGTTAGGGGGTGTTGAAGGGTTTTTTTTAGAGGAGGTCGATGCAAAGGATGGACATTTTATAACATGTGTGGCACTAAACATTGAATTTCCATGGCTACACTAAGATCAACCTTAGAACACATTCAATTATAAAATCCCAAAGACTAATCAAAGCATGAGGAGGCACCTTTTATATTGAATATTTGCTAACCCAAAATCCCTACCAGAGGCATATGCAAACTAGCATGAAAATGAACCAACATGTGAATATTTTCTAACCCCACATCCCTACCGAACACATCATGCAAGCTAGCATGCAAATGAACCAACATGTGAATCTTTGGTGCAAACTCTTTTTCTTGGTCAATTTCATATACAACCAAAAAAGAACCCACCTTGTGAAGAGTGCATGATATGTGGGAGTTTTATGAAGACCTTTGAACTTTATTCTTCATCCACGTCCAACATGGCTTCAACGGTGGAGGGTCGACCAATGGCCAAAACGTTAAAATGTCGATGAGACAAAGGGATCATTAAGCAGTTGCGTGTACAAATAGATTGACCAATGGACATGTGGCATATGCATGAGGGGTGTCATAACATCAAACAAAGAATACATTGAAGTTGCAAAGGTGTTTGACATTGAAGAAGAAAATTAAGGATTTGATTGTGGGAGATACAACCAACACTTTGGCATCACATCAACGACAATTCCTTTGGTAATACATTCATCAAGATTATTTGAATCTATCACCAAGTGATAGGAAACAAAAAAAATTATGGACTTCCGGGTTGGTGCAGCTGACTTGTCTTCCTCATATAATTCATATAATGCTTTGCCTTCCTCAACACACTAAGAGGCTTACAATGTTGCTTGGTCCAAAATATGGAAGGATATGAAATCATAAATAAAGGGAGACAAAAACCACTAGTAGAGTATGTATGATTGGTATGATTTAGATATTTTGTCTTATCCATTAGGAATACAACATGAATGTTTACCAAAATATTAGGTCATGTCTATTATGCATGTAAGTTTCTTTGTTCTACTACATATTTATTTATGAGGTTTGGAAATATGGGAAAATATTTGACTTGACTGGAAAAAAAAATTATAGAAGATTCTTATTAATTGCTCATGTTTGGAAAAGAAAAGAATATTTACATGTATACATATGTTATCTATGCCTCGGTGTTCTATAACACATTTACAAGTTTTTTCAAAATGTCAAAAATAATTTCAATTTCAACTTTTATCATAGGCAATTTTGATGTCTTATATTCATTATCAATAAATGGTGATTAAATAATCACCCTAACACTACCTTTGAATTCCATGGAGGAATTCAAGTTGGTGCCAAAGACATTTCAACTTCCCTGTTGTTGACCATAGACAAGTGGGGGAAGGAAAAAATCATATTGTTTTCTCATATCTCCAAAGCAAGTATGGATTATTAGCCCGCCTTTTTAAATATTAAAATAAAATTCATTAGAAGCCTTTTGTATGTCTAATACAAGGAGTTTTAGTGGATTAAACATTAGTTCCACATAATTTATATCCCATACGACTAAGGGAGAGGAGTTTGAGCACGTAGAACATTGTGCTTCCACCTTCTGCAACAAACGTTACAACTCAGGTAGCTATATTATTATTCCATTCAAGAAAAAATCATGTTGAGGAGTTTTTTGTAATTTGATAGTGTTTTGATTGATCTCTTATTAATTGATGTATCATGTGTTGTGGTTGGATCGGAGTGGGTATGGGTGCAACGATCTACTAATTGAGGTCGAACCCTTTAGATTTCTTGGCAGTGCATAAATAGAAGTGATCTATGGGTGGGCTCTATAAAGGAATATTGATTTCCCAAATGGAAAAAGGAGGTCAATAATGAGTGTAAAAAATGGTGCTTTCTTCCTCCCCATATGAGCATTTTCCATCCGTGAATTTCCAACACTCTCAAGGTATGTCATTGAGAGTGTTGGAAATTCACACATGGAAAATGCTCATACGAGGAGGAAGAAAATCCCCACTTTTTACACTCAAGATTGATTTCTTTTTTCCATTCAAGAAACCAATATTCCTTTATAGAGACCGCCCATAAATCACTTCTATTTATGCACTTCCAAGAGAGGAAAAGGGTTCGATCACAATTAGCAAATTATCGTACCAATACCTACTCTGACCTGACCACAGCGCACTACACATCAATTAGCAAGAGATCGATAAAAGCACTATCAAATTACAAAAGGATCTTCATTTTGATTTTTCCTTTGATATTTTTTCTCAAAAAACATAAGGGAGAAATGGAATAACAATATACCTATCTGGGTTGTAACATTTGTTACAAAAGGTGGAAGCATAGTCTTCTGTCCGCTCAAACTCCTCTCTGTTAATCATATGAATAGAAATCATCTAGAACCAGTGTTTGATTCACTAAAAATCCTCTTATCAGACATGAAGAAGGTTTCAGTTGAATTTCATTTTAATATTTAAAAGGATGGAGCAAGGGATGCTTGGATTCTTAGCTCGCATGCCTATTTGAAGACTTGTCTCGATATGTTTGACGAACACAAGCCACAAATTGTTGAGTATTAGTTGGATGATGTAGCCATTGCCTTGTGGAAATACCACATTGAATCTCTAGAACTCTACATTGAACTCAACACATCACAAGTAAGGAGCTCCACTTTTGTCCATATTTCCACCTAGGATGCAATTTGTTAGGGCCTGAGTAGGTGTTTTACCCCCTTGGATACTTGGATGTTGGCTATAACTCTAGTAGTATCCCATTCAAACCATTCAACAGTGTATTGACGTATTCACCTAGTTCTAGATTCGACTTCAAATCCACTATCCTAAAGAGGTACTTATCATTGAATTATTTTATGGATTATTATTGATTTTTAGAAATGAGATGAATTTATTTGAAAATACCACTCTTAACCAAGTATTCCTTCACGCCCTAGCTCTTGAAATAAAATTTGACAAATTTCCTCGTCCCTTGAAACCTCGTAGCCCTCAATAGCATCCCACATCAACCCCACCCCCTCCATCCTCAAATATACCTCTTAGCACGTCGTCTTCTCCCTCTCACCTTGGTCATTGGTGTTCTTATCACATGACAAAAACCCAATCTAATACAAAATATATATCTCTCCAACACCAAGGTTTTTCCCAAACCCTCTTTACCAATGAGCAACCTAGTCCTACTTCAGAATCCCTTACCTCTACTTAGTAGCATACAACACTAGATATCATTTCACTAGGCAACCCTACCTCTACATATCCCTCACTACTTCTCATGGCCAGGGATACATCCCAATGTGTTGATGACCTCATATTTTTGCATCATTGTCAAGTCAAAGATAAATTTGCTACCCCCATTCTTGATAATGGGAGCCAAAATAATTTTGTATCCCATGAGTTTCTCAAATGACCACAACTACACACTACCCTACATCCCTCCCCTTATCATGTATGTTGGGTCTAGAAAGATGACCCTTGCATGTAATATCACTCCCCCCCACTTCAAAGCCCCGAAGTGCACTCCGAGCAGGTGTGTCCAGGAAGCTCCCATGGAAGCATGCGTCAGAGCAAATTTGGATGCTTCCCAGTCTTTTGGAAGCTCCACACTTCGAAGTGCGCTAGGAAGCTTTTGAGGTTTGGTATGTTTTGCAATTCACTAAGCCAATTTATCACATGAACAAGTTTGCAAATTCAAATCGGCCAATCATTTGGGAGGTGTATGAGCAAATGGATATCATTCTAGGTAGATTAAAGACATTGTTATCCCTAGAGATGTCAACCTTTATAATCATATTCATGTAGAGGTGGAAAACCGGTGGGAAATGATAAATATTCCACTACATGTCTTAGCATATGTTCTAACACCTAAATACTATCATGTATCATGGATTTCATCACCAACACCTGGTGGTGGGTCCAAGAAAATACCAAACCAAGATCAAGAGGTTCAAGCTGGTTATATGAAAGCATTAGAAAAATCGATCTCAGACGAGGAGTGTGACAACGTAAGGAGACAATTGAACCATTACATTCTTAGCAATGGTTCTTGTTAACGCGCAATCTGTACATTTCCAAAGCCTAAAGGAAAGTAGGCCAAGATTGGCGTAACACGAAGGTAATCATGTCATTGTTACCTCAACAGGGTACCTCTTTCTATTTAGGAGGAAGCTTAGTCTATTTGAAGGGAGACGTCCCAAGACCTAGAGGGTTGATGAAGGGAAAAAGGGTAAAGGTGTACCGCCCCTCTCTCTAGGTCACTCAAGTTAGTCTCAAGTCTTGAAGGATGAAGCAAAAGGATAATAAATGTACCTTACCCTTACCAATACAAAAGCAAATGTACCTTACCTTATGATAATAAATGCTTCAACAAGACTTCGAGTTTATAGAAATGATTGTTGCTAATCAATGTATGAAGCAAATGATAAACTAGTGGCAGTAATAATCAATGATGACAGTTGTTATAACATCCAGAACATGCACTTGAATAGACAATATAACAGGGTATTTTAGATAGCAAAACGATATCACTTTGTCTCATGCAATATTAGATATATGTTAATCAATAAGGATTGTCTCAACCAAATGAACAGCAGCAAATTAACAATGATGACAACAGCAAATAGAATTTCAGAAATGTACTTTTGTAAGGCAGTTAAACACACTCCTTTAGCATTTATTGATACCAGTCTGCCTAGTACAAATTCTAGATATTTATCAATCAACTAATGAGTTTTAACAAGTTGTCCCAAATAATTGTAACAACAGAAAAACAAGAGTGATGACAGTTGCAAGAAACCTTCAAAAATGCACTTTGTAAAAAGAAATTTATGCACACTTTAAGTCTAGTTGATATTACTTTGCTTCATGCAATTTTCTAGGTTGATTTAGTTAGCTTGTAAACTAAAATGGGTCGCTATATAATGGTTGTAGCATTGTTAGTAACAGCAGCAAGTTAGTAATTTTAAACTAGGTTA
>JZKD02S0267470.1:0-20672 GCA_000966675.3 Picea glauca | reverse complement strand
TTGATGAATAAGGGACCAAAGGATAGGTGAAATGGTTGTATTCTATATCCTCATATGTCTTGGGAAAAATTTCCTTAGTTAATTTGAAATGGCTAGCCAAAGGTGTACTAATTGGTTTTTCATTCTACATTCTAAACCCCTCCAACAAATTCTCTATGTACTCACCCTGAGACAATGTCAATTTGCGATTTGTCCTGTCTCTTGTTATTCTCATACCAAGGATTTTCTTTGCAACACCCAAATCCTTCATCACAAATGAATTAGCTAATTTCTTCTTGAGAACATTTATATTCTGCATATTAGACCCTACAACAAGCATGTCATCTACATACATTGACAATATAATATAGCTTCAATTTTATATCCTTTTAAAATAAACACAACGATCAGAATGACATCTACTATAACCTTGTTTTGTCATAATCCTATCAAACGTCAAATACCATTACCTTGGATCTTTCTTTAGGCCATACAAGATCTTCTTCAATCTACATACCAAATTATCCTTCCCTTTGACCTCATAACCCTGTGGCTACTGCATATAACTCTCTTCCTCCAAATCCCCATGAAGAAAAGTTGTTTTTTCATCTAAGTGTTCAAGATGCAAATCTTCTACTCCCACAATATTTAAAATAGTCCTAATTGAAGTCATTTTAACAACATGAGAAAATATTTCATCAAAATATATACCTTTCTTTTGTGCAAAACCATTTACAACAAGTGTATCCATGTACTGCTTTTTTCCTCCATCTTCTTCCTTCAACCTATAAACCCATTTATTCTGTAATGATATTTTTCCTACAAGAAACTGAACCAAATCCCAAGTTTGGTTATTTACCATGGAATCCATTTCCTTATTCATTTCATGCTCCCACTTCTTTTTCATGTCTACCTTCATTGCATCTTCATAACATTCTGGTTCACAAAAATTAGTCAACAATAAATAATACAATGAAGGAGAGTATCGTTCAAGTGGTCTACTTAACCTGGTATATCTTCTAACAACACTTGCAAGAGTTTGAGGTACCGGCTTCTCCTGTTGTACATTTTGATTTTCTGGTTCCTTTGGAATTTCTTTTTCAGTGATCTCATCAAATGATGTATTTTTCTTTTTTTTTTTCTTGTATCTTTCCCTGCAACTAATCTTTGTACATGACCTTCTCATTGAATATGAAATCTCTACTCCTAATTATTTTTTGATTTTCATAATCCCATAAGTGATAACCAAAATCATTAACACTATATCCAATAAAGGTACACTTCTTGGATTTTTCCTCAAACTTTGTTCCATTTTCTATATCAATATGGACAAATGCTTCACAACCGAAAGTCTTCAAAAAGGAATAGTTTATCTTTTTACATGTCCATGCCTCCTTTGGAATTCCACCATCCAAAGAGCTTGAAGGTCCTCTGTTTATTAAGTAAAAAAAGTTATCTACAACATTTTCCCAGAACTGTAAGGGCATACCAACATGCAATACCATACTCCTTGCACGCTCCATGATTGTCCAGTTCATCCTTTCAGACACACCATTTTCTTGTGGTGTTCCTGGAACTGTCTTATCTCTATGAATCCCATGGTATGAACAATAATAATCCAAATCATTGATGCAATATTCACCTCCATTATTTGATCTGAGACACCTCAACCTTTTTCATGTCTATTCTCAACCAAAGTTTTTTATTTCTTAAAAGTATCTAAAACATCATATTTTTTTCAAATGCAATAAATCCAAGTTTTTCTAGTTGCATCATCAATAAAAGTAACATAATAACGAGAGCCACCAAGAGATGATACTTGAGCTGGTCCCCATACATTTGCATGCACAAGATCTATCCTTTCACTCTTCTTTTCTTTTCCAACTCTGAGAAATATGGCTCTCTTTTGTTTTTCATAAACACAATGCTCATAGAAATCCAAATCAATTTGTTTAATATCTGGAAACTAATTTATTTTGTGAAGTATCTGCATCCCCTTCTCACTCATGTGTCTAAGCCTATGATGGCACAGTGCGGTATCCACTCCTGTAGAAGCTAAATAGATACAAGAGTCAGTACTACCAGTACACAAATGCAATGTAGCTACCTTCTCTCCTTTTTCTATCACCAGTGATCCTTTGGTGAGCTTCCACACCTTATCTGTAAATATGCATATACAACCTTCACTTTCCAACTGCCCTGTTGAAGTTAGATTTTTCCTTAGATATGGAACATGTCTTACCTCTTTCAACAACCATTGGTTTCCATTGATTTTCTTTATTTTTACCTTTCCCATTCCAACAATTTTGCATGTTGCATCATCACCCAAATGAAACTGTCCAAAATCACCTTGAACATAATCTAGATAAATTTTCCTATGGGGTGTGGCATGAAATGAATCCCCTAAATCTACTACCCAAGACTCAGAAATATTATCTATAGAAAGAATCAAAGCATCTTGTAACACATCACCTGTTACGTTTGCTTCCTGATTTTTATCCTATTGTCCATCTCTTTGTTTCTTTTGAGCTTTGCAGTATTTCTTCAGATGTCCTTTCTTCCCACAATTCCAGCACTCTATCTTTCCAAGTCTAGATTTGGATCTGCCCTTCCTAGAATTTCCATGGTTCCCTAAGCCCTTTCCTATATCCTTTTGTATTCCTATGTTCTCAATGTTTAACAAATTGCCTGATGTCTCACCTGTGATTTTTCATCGCATTTCCTCACTAAGGATAACACCAACTAAAGAGTTACTTGTGATGTTTCCAAGTGTTTGAACCAAAGAAAGAGTTACCTACAACCACGACCAAGCCATTCCATATTTCTTGTAATGAACACAAGATTAGAATATCCCTGACCTCATCATCAAATTCCACTTTTACATAACTTAGTTGATTATAATCATATTAAATTCATTTAAATGATCTGCAACAGACCCACCTTATGACATCTTCATATTAAATAATCTATTCATTAGAAATACCTTATTGGGCGCTGAGGGTTTTACATATATTTTAACCAATTCATCCATCAATTCCTTTGTTGTCTTTTATTTAGAAATATTGAAATCCATTGACGTTGCCAAGCTCAACCATATCGTTCCTAGTGCCTTTCTGTCAAGAACCTCCAATTCTTCGTCCTTCATGTCCGTTGACTTATTTGCTATTCCACCCAATGGTAGGAGTAGATACTTCTAATATAAATAATCTTCCATTTTCATCTTCCATAACTGGTAGTTTTGGCCATTAAATTTCTCGACTCTAAACTTTCCATCTACCACTCAAACTAGGAACCCTCTTTTCCTACGAGTTAGCTTTCGCTCTAATACCAGTTGTTAGAAAAATAGGATCGCAATGCAATAAAATAAAACAAATGTGGAAATAAAACACAAAAGATACACAATACAATAGAGACACAGATATACGTAGTTCACCTAGTGTGGGATACATCCACCAGAGAAATTGTTAGGTCCTTCCTTTATTATTATCCAACAAATGAAGGGATACAACCTACAACACACTCCTTGTATTTCCTCTTCTTTCTCTCACATTCTCCTCACTCATAATACAATATTCACAATGATACATAACTGCAATAAATTTCCCTCATAAAAGAGGGTTGCCTTCTAGGGAAGAAAAACCCTAACATAACTTCTACTATCAGATCTGCGACCTTATAATGAACGGTCCATATTTACTATGAAATTACAATATACATTTACAAGGCTCCCCCCTGCACTCCCCCACGTGGAGGAGTGCACATTCTTATCGGGTGTAAAGTATTCATGGGGTATAAACACGGTTGAAAACAAATACCTTTGAATCAGGAAGACAATCAAGCTCCACAACCAACAATTGGACTAATAAGTGTCAGTGTGATTTTGAAGCATTAAAAGAAAAAAAATTCATAGCATCTATCTTGAGAGGACCAAATTCATTCATTCCCTTTCATATATCTATTTATGCTTCATACACCAACATTGAAACATTACTTGGGAAATGTAACGGCCCCCAACCCAATCGAGGGTCATTACCGTGTGGAATACTCATGAAAACAAAAAAAATGTTAACTATTTTAATTCATTTACAGTTAACTAGTTTCCTGTAGCTTTTAGCTACAAATTAAACTACATTTATCTACTATCTATAACCATAAAAATAGATGCATCTATAACATACCTAAAATAACATGGATGCAACTTAATCATTCACAAAATAACATATAAATCATTCTTAAATACACAAAGTTCATGTGCAACAAATAAACTCATGAAATAACACATTAACAACATAAAACACTTATGTTTTAATTATGTTTTCCAACCATATGCTTGGGATGAATGTTCCACCCAACCATAGACTGTCTTTTCCAAATCTTAGCAGCTAGTAACCCTCTAGAAGAGGCTAGTAATTCACAAAATAGGGTTGTCTCTCATAGTCCACTCATAGCTGATAAAACTCACAACCCACTTATAGCTTCCTACAACTATCTTGATTTTCCACTAGATCTCTTTCTCTTGACCTATCCAACCCAAATAATTTACCCATTCACTTATCCCAGTCCCTTGGGCATCCCATTCATTTATCAGGGCCTCTATGGAACATGTATCTAGTAATCTCTTAGCTAGGAACTCAAAGGAACCTAATGCTCGAAAAAATACCAACAAACAACAACAAACACTTGTTGTTTTAGTGAAGCTCACTCAGGAGTTCACTCTTTAGGCCTGGAAACCCGTTTCTTCAATTTCCATCTCTAAATACACTCCAATAGGCTCCATCTTTCTCTAGAATTTTCCCTCCATAGATTCACCCACTCTAATCTCTCTCTTTCTTCCTCTATAATTTCTCCTCTAGTATACACCAAATTCCCACACTACTAAGTGTCACATGCACTTTATTAAGTGTCGTGAATTTGACACCATGGAAGAACATTTATCATAATCCCTATTCATTGTAGAAGAAAAAACCTCATCATGAGAAGGTCGAAACAATGCCTTTTACCTTGATATTTTGACAAATTTTCAAGGTCAACTCTCCCCTACCCGTGTATAAGGAGCATTGAAATCTTGTCAATGCTCCCTTGCCCATGTATAGGGAGCATTGTCAATGCTCTATGCTCAGTTTTTATGGAGCGTTGAAGTTCTTAGAGGGCGTTATGGCTAGCACACCTTATTATAAGGGTTATTTTTGAGAAGATGAAGTCAAATATTTGAGTCATATCTCGTGGCTCCATATTAAGTACACTCAATATCCATGAGATAAGATAAATATCAACTTATGGAGATAAATCCTCAAACATTTACCAAAATAATTCATGGTGGTTAAGCTTCCAACTCCTATATAATGAGGGCATTCCAAGGTGAAAAGGGAGGAGAATCCATTAGAGCATCATAATTATGATATTGAGACATTTAGGAGAGGGATGGAGAGGAGAGCTTGGAGGAGCTTCTAGAATGTCAACGGTGTACTATAAGTGCTTCACTATAGCTTTCCATTAATATATAACTCATCCTATTCCCTTCATGTTTTGTGTCATTGGATCATGCATGTCTATCGTGGTGAGATTCATCATAGATAGATCTATTTTCACTTGACAATCTAGTGTAGAGGAAGGTGGTTTCTCTTTGTTTGTTTCAAGTTTTTTCTTGCACCTAGGAGCTTGGTCAGCAAGGTCAAAAGGTTGGATAAACAAGGACAATCATCGTTAATAGGTATGTCATCCATATCTTTCTGCTTACTATGATTGTTGAAGTAGGTCTAAAGGGAAGTTAGTGTCCATTTGTTTTATTCTATCTTTGGATCAAAGAAGGGGTCTTGATCCAAAGGGGGGTTTCATCTATCCACAGGGGGAACTTTACCATAACATCCTCATGCAAAAAACTTGACTAGATAAAACTGTTGTCCCAACCCATACAAATTTCTATCCTTTGTCTTGCTTGCTTGACTCACACACTTACCCAAGTTGATTGACTCAACCCCCATGTGCCCAATAACTTTGGGATGCGACTACTGACACCCAACCTCTTACATGTATCTAATGATTGGATTTGGGAACACTCAATCATAAATTAGGAGATTCATACACCAATACCAAATTTAGGAAAATTGGTTGAATTAATATACATAGGTAATTCCCCCTTGGACTGCTCTTGACCATTATCCTATACTCTCCCCTCTCTTGTGGATTAATTCAACCCCCATATCTTGTCCATGTCCCTTTAGTAGATGGCATCACATTTTATTATTAAAACATAGAAACATAATTCACATATTACATATCTTTGGTCGTAGCCACACATTATACCTACATAAGAATTAATTAAACTGGGGATTATAGTGGGGATGTTACATTCCCCCTCCCCTACAATTGTGCACTAACCTCGGTGCACACTATGCCGATATACATATATGAAAATTTACATCACAATACTTAGAATCTAAAATTATACAATTTAACAAATCCAATAGTAGTTCCAACCATAATCTCATGTTCCTTTCAACTTGCTGACCCAAGGAATGCACCATTCATTTATCAGGGCTAAACCAAGGGATGTACCATCTATTTATCAAAGTGTTGAGGGGTCAAAATTCCCCTTAACCCAATACCACAAATAATGCCTAGAGATAAGGCCCAATTAAACTCTTCCTTGTTTGGAATGATGTGATTCTCCATATGGATGATCCGACAAGTTTCAATGGGCTTTATTGTGTTATCGAATGGATCTTTATAGACTATTTTATATTTCTCTATAAGTTCATTTATAAAGTGTTCAATGACTGAAATATTAATAAGGTTGGGTTTAGGTGAACCTTTTACCAACAACATGTAGATGACGCCACTCTTCAACCAATATCAAACAATAATATTTCCTTATTGATTAAGAAACAAACATCATCTAATAAAAGGAAGACATATGCAGAAATGAAAAGTAACCAAAAATAATTCTAGTTACTGTATAACACAAATTTCATAACACCATCATATACATGCCAATGTATATTCAGTGATTGTAATGTTTCAAGATAACTTAAATAAAATTATTGTCTTACTGAATTGCTTGTAGCAGACAACAGAAAAGCAAAACAATTCAGAAATTATGTTACTCCACAAGCTTTGGCAAAAAAATGTCTTCGACTCTACATGAGATTCTGAATTAGACTTCCAAAATAATTCATTGTCTGATTCTTTCACTTATTACAAAAACCATTTATCTTTAAAAACGGCATCGACCTCTTTATTTATATGAAAACCACATGCAAAAAATAAAAACAACCTCAATTTAACTAAATAAAACATAAATATAAAGTGGTTTAGGTTCAAACGAACACCATCAATGAGCTCCAGTTATCTCATAGGATTTTCCTTGTCATAATTATACCAATGGGATAACATATCTTCACAAGTATGTAGGTATGGAAATTGATTTTGATCCATTGACATGATGATCATATCCTTCATTTCCATGACCCGGTTTTTGAATTTCTTTATTTCGAAGCTTAGCTATTGTAAGGCCCATGCTTATACTATTAGTCTGTCAACGAGTCTCATCAATTGTCCCTTTTCAAGTGCTCGTATCTCTCAAATATTCACTCCAATTTCTGGATCGATCTCTCCAAACTATTGGACTATAATGTGCAAATTGAGGAAATCATTAGGAGCATCGAATTCTGGGAGTTGAATCTCTATCATCCTTCGGTTTATGTTGTTCCATTTTTTGAGACATTCCTCCCATCTCTCCTGCATTTTCTATTGTGGTTGAATTACCAATTGTACCCAATATTCTTCCGCTAGCCTGATCCTAACTAAACTCTCCTCTACAAGAATTCTAATGCCATTTTCATCTTCCCCTATGCCATTTTGGATCTCTCTCATATAATCCATTTGTGCTAGTACTTGATGATCCTTCTCCCACCATCTCATCATTTATTTATATGATACGAGGCTAAACAAAGTTTCCTCTTGGTAACTTATGATCTTGGTCATAAAAACCTCCCTATCTGATCTAAACTGACTATAAATCTCTTCAAATCCAATTCTCATTAACCTAACTTCCTAGGTAGTGTCTTGATAGTATTCCACCTAATGTCTAAGATGCACCAACTATGAACTCATAGAATCGAATTCGTGTTCATCCTCTATTTCCTTGTCTATGGTGGCACTAGATATAGCTATACTTTCCCCTAATAACTCACTTACCCTAGATTGCACTATGCCCACCAGGGTTTCTTCGGTAGTAATCATTACCTCACTATCCAAAGTGATTCTTCTCTTTTTCCCAGTTCATTTCACAACCAATTTCCTTTTCATGTCATAAGTGATGGCTTGGACATCAACTCCTTCATCCACCAGCTTTGGGATTGGATGGTCCCCCCATAAGAGGGAATTTCCTAAAATGTTCAATGAATTCAAGTACCATTTCGTTTCCTTTTCTAACTTCATGCTTCTCATTATTGGTTCTTTCAAATTGTTCTTGAATTGTTTGAGACTTTCCAGCACCTCCCATTGACCCAACCTCTATCCTCATAGATGAATCTAATATTTTCTCTATACTTGGGTAACTTCCCATGATATATACTTCTTTGTTTCCATATGGGATTGATGACCCTTGGAGTGTGGAATGTGCAACAAGTCCCGTAGTGATTTCCTCAAGTTCTTTATTACCCGTGGGACACATTGTTTTTTCTATTTTGGTGGTGTCACCTATTGATGAATCTTCAACATTTGGGTTTCCTTGATCTAAATATTTTGGTCTTGGGGATGTCGTATCTAACACCTATATTAATTATTCAATCACAAAAGGTACTAAAGTGTTTACCTCCTCGTTGTCACTATATATTGTGATCAAATCATAAATGATAGAAGATATTTTTCCTAGGACATCCTAAAAAACCATTGGCTCAACTCTTGTTCCTCCTATCGGTGTTCACCCAGAAGTTTTTTGTGGAGTGTATTCCTCCATTGAGGTGTTCTCCAGGTTTCCTTGCTCTTCTTTTCCTCTGAGGGTGACTGGATTTATTAAAATGGGTGCAAATTCTGACACTATGACAATTTCCCTTTCCAGCTTCATCATCATTTCAGCTTCCTCTAATAGCCTTTGTGCCTCCGATATTTCCATTTTCTTTTCTAAACCTTCTTGTTGAGCTTGTGTGACTGCTACTACCCCTACTGTCTTCTCTAAGAGGTCTAATTTTTCATTTCCATAGAGCACCATGAACTTGAACAGGTCTGGTTTCTATTTCTTATGGAAAACTTCATCCCAGTTTGTGGCATTCTTTGTGAAGATTTCATTTTCAAATTCCTCATGTGGGTATGGACAATGTGACACCACATAACTAGAATTCTCATCTACCATCTCCCTAGGGTCCTGTTTCCTATATCTCCTGATGGTGAACCTATACTCTATCTAACTCTAAGCTTATTTCTTGGCCTGTGCAATATCCTTCACAAAATGGAAGCCCATATAAAACCCATAGGGAATAAATATTCTCTTTTTTTCCTTTACCAGAGATGCATTGAACCCTTGCATTATGGTTTGGTAGTATATTTATCCTAACACTAACTTGTTGGGTACGTGGGCTGGTAATAAGTATGGCTCTCTGATGGATCCAAAAACTATGATATATTTGTTTCTTTCCTCCAAGTACCAGTTCCCAATATTGGATATCACTTTCCTAGCTTCTTCAGAGAGTCTTGTGAAGTCTTGTTTAAAAATTAAATAATATACTCGAGCTATGAATCCATCAAAAATTAAAGTAATTGATCTCTTGTACCTGTTATCCCATAGGATGCTAAAGTAAAAATGTGCACGCACTTCTGAAATATTCCATCTTAGGCTCAGACCAAGGAAAACGCTCCTACTGCATATCACATCGAGGAGATATGATGCGATGTATAATGCATGTGTTTCTTTGGGTTTCAGGTTCTACGCTTCTTCTATCCTTGTGCTCAATTTTCTCAAGATGATAGCTCCCTAGTTAAAAAAGATTCCATAGGTGGAAAATGTATGAGCCAAATTCATGCAGGCTTCAAAGAACTTGGAATAATCCTTTTCCCCATATAAATGATAGATCAAGGCCATCCGGAAAATCTAGGGTTCTCCAAGGTTCGCAGTGTTGTACCACCCCAATGCTCGATTTACAAATTTCTTATCCTCCCTCCACCAGGATGCTAAAAATTGACCACTATTATGGCGTTCATAGAATTCCACAAGAAAATATTTGTTCAACTTGACCTTATCATCCTTGATTTTATAATATGGTCTTAGCTCTCTTGGCAAGAATACACCTATGCATTTTTCATCTTTGTTATTTAACAGACATTTCTATGCATCGACATGATGAATAATCCACTCTGAGAGTTCGACACATGGCAAGATGGTTCTCTTGGCTTCTACCATGTACAACAAAGACCACTTGATATTCTGGAAGACCTGTTCATCTAATTCCCTCACCTCAGGGTCGCTGTGAAGTGTAAACTCTGGGAAATATTCATATTGGAGTTTTTTGTATAAATCAAGATAGGAAGGTAGTATTACCTTGGATGCTGTGTTATTATCCGTATCTTTGATGAGAATAGGTGGGTTTGCTGGCTTATTTTGTGGAATTTTGATCATCGACTCTGATTTTGCAGAAAACTCCATCTTCTTAGCAGTCGAAGTGGATGCCTCTTTGATTTTCTCACTTCCTCCTTTTGGGGTCTTTGGTGACCGATGAGTCACAGGTCATTTGGGAGGAATATTTCCTACACATGCAACAATTTAACTCAGTACTCACTAAATTGCACAACTTTGGAAACAATTATTGTAAATACATTGCGTGCGATGATTTTACTGAGTCGAAATACCTACCGGTCTGAAGCTTCACGATAAACACAACACAACCAAGTTTGTAAGAGGCACAAGATCAATCGCGAGTTGTTATGAAAAAAAAAACATTTTTGTGCAAGTTATGAAATAATTCAAATACATTCGAATAAATAACAGTTATCCTTCACACCCAAAATCATTACATTTTAGTACAAAAAATCCATTGTAGATTTTCATTAATTCCATCTATTGTCTGTATTGATTCTCAGAGTAAAATCTATGCACAAATCGGGAGCACAAAGAGAAGTTGGAATGGTGCATCAAGGATTTCAAATGGTCGTCAATTGGCGTGTATTTGAGATCAAGAGTCGAGCACTTGAACTACTTGAGGCTTTTTTTGGGACCAGTTCATGTCTAAATTCACCAATTTGATAGAGATGATAGTGCATATATTTTGCACATGTGATTGGATCAGGATATTGATGTGGCAACTATTGATCAGTGGGACATATCCAGTAGGAAAGTGAGTCTAATACATCAACGTTAATAATTTTGGATGTTTTTTCTTTGTCCACACATAAGGAGCAATAGGTTTTCTATTATTTCCATCACCATAATTTTCAACCCAAATATTTCGATGAATCTTTAGTTCTTTAATGTCTAGGCATGATGACACTGTATCATATGCACCAAAAATAGTTTCTACAATAGGAAAAGCTATATTTTTCTCAGTATGCATAAAGTCAACATTATTCCTAATGGTTATATACTTAAAGTATGGAAACTTATAGAATATGCACAATCGTTTTACACCACTATCGTTGAGTGGATCATTTTTACTACCAATAATTCCACCATTTTCAATAAACTGCATTCTTTTTTCTGCATTGTAAATAATGTTATCACTTTTTTATTTTCAATGGTGCTTCACGATTCTCTTCCTGACCATTGAAAAGTGATTTTTGTCATCGATATGGATGCTCCATTTTAAGGTAAGCACAATTTACACAATAAATACACTTACACAAACTACTTGAGTGCCTCACAAAAGGCTTAAATATGTAAGTTGTACATCCATGGTATCCATGAACATTGATACTAGTCAATGTGCCATATGAAAGAAGATTGTGTATCATAAGAAATAAAGAATCTCTTAAAGTGAACTAGATTGAATCATTGTCCCTTAAAATTTGAATTTCTTCAATTCCTTTCTGCAATTCTTCTAGCTCATCAAATAATGGCTCTAAATGAATATCAATTGTTTCTGAAGTCACACTTTTCTTTCCCGGTATAATCAATGACAACATCAATAAAAATGATTTGGTTTCTAACCATGGACGCAAGTTATAATTTATAAAAAACACTATCCAAGTTGACCATTTTATTAATCTGATCTAAGAATGGCTTCACCCCATCTAGAGCTAAACCCAACCTTATATTACAAGGATCTTGGGAAAAATCAGGCCATTTATTGTCAAATTCCATCCACATATTAGAATCAACCACAAACCGTTGTTTTACACCGGTGATCTTATTTTGGGCATGCCATTGCATAAGCTCAATAATGTCTCAACATCTATACATTCGAAGTAACCATGAGATTACTGGAAAGTGGCAAAGAATATTTCTAGGATTTGAATTTGATTTCAACCCTTGTCTATACCTTGGTTATTTACATTTCAGACATTTAGTCTCACTTGCATGAATTTTGTGAAATAATACACAACCATTCACACATGTGTGGATGTTCTCATACCCTAATCCTAGCTTAGTGATTTGTGCTTTACATGCACTTCGTTATTTTGGCAATGTGGATTCAAGTGGTAACAACCAATGTAACAATTCCAATAACTCATCAACACTCTCAGTTGTCCAACCATTCATTTTTTGCAAATCAAGAATTAGAAGGATTGTTGTCAAATGACTTAACTTGCAAGTACCATACACAAGTTTTGAAGCACCCCCCATCAATTTGTGCCAACCATCCTTGAAACCCTCATTCATTATTCGATCAACTTCAATCCATTCATCTAATATTGCTTCATGTTCATGTGCATTTTTTTCCTCTTTGTCTATGTTTGGTGCCTCTACATCTCTCATTGTTGGAAGCAGGCCAAACTAGAAAGAAAGGCGAGTTTGGGAAAGAAGGCATGCACAAGGAAAGAAACAACTGGAAGGAAAAGAAACACGCGTGCATGCATGTAAAACCTAACAACGTTAGGGTTAGGGTTTTTGAAATATATTGTAATGGATGAAGAGCCAAAAATATATAAATAAAGATACCTAGGTCTCATAGGAGAGATCTGAAAGGTAGGGAAACATAGAGATATAGAGAGACGAATACAAAGAAGTGAATGATATGTAATATTTTTTTGTATGACCTAATTTTGTAAGTTGCTGAGATAGAGAGGATTGGGGAGGGTATATATTGAGGTTTAGATCATAGGCCGAGGAGTCTGGTGTGATCTAGTCTGCCTCATAATAGATCTTAACTTGACTCCAAAGAGTTGTAAGTTTGCGACGCTGGAGTTTCAAAACAACTATAATAAAAGAGCTAAGATCCAGATCTTTGTGGATGTATCCTAGGAGGGAGTGAACCACGGTAACACATGTGTTATGTGATTGAATGCATGTATTTATTTATTGTATTCAATAGATATTGATATGCTAAATGAGTGATTTGTTATACTTCATGTTAATTGGAAATAACATTGCAGTACGTTAATAATTTACAATAGAGTTCTCTGCATACCGTCCTCAGATATTCCACTCAATCCTAGGATGCAAACACATGACTATTGTAGCCACCAATTAATACTATATTGAGTGAGACGATGCAGTGCACCCTATGCACCGCGTTGCCTTCTGGTTCACCGGGAGGGCCAATAGTTTTAGAGGATTTGTTGAAACCCCGAACATACAAGAACCCTAGGTCACTCAATACAAAATCAGACATGATATGTAGCTAACCAACAAATGGTTTTGTTTTCGTTGGTAGGAATAGTAGATGATTGAGTAGATGAGATATGTTGAATATCTATTAAAAGATACACAAGATTTGTGGGAGGTAGAGCAAGAGAATATTAAAGCAGAGAAGAAATCAATGAGCCACTAGAAGGGGATGTTGAGACCATGGAATCCCATGAAAGAAGAGATCGAAATATGGCTAAGGAAAAAAGAGATAGATTTTTCACATAAAGATAACATAAAACCTAGAGTAACACCCTGCAAATACCTTGAGAAATACATGTTTATTGATTTGCATGAAGTATTTTTCTATGATTCTCCACACTTATTGTAGGAGTGGATACTAAGGTTGAAGGATAAACATGCAATGAACCAGATCTGATAGTTAGAGTGGACCCCAGTACAGATTGAGCAGTTACAGCAGGTGAACAACAAATTCACCCGCGTAGTAGATTTTTGGCTCGACAGTATTATGGCAGGTTTTATAACAGAGTTTGCAGTAGATACAACGAAGTCGTATAGTGCAGCGGAGAAATATTTTCTATGTGGACCTCGAGGAAGGTACATTAGATCTTTGTATACTTCTATTAATATACTGTTATACAACAAAGGTGTAATGACAATGGATCCAGACAACTAAACTTCCCTGCATGCATGGGGGAAGGGGGGAAGCACTGACAGAAAAAGGAGAAATTGAAGGACGAAAAGATAAGGGAAAGAATGAGGAAACCTTGGACCCAATCATGATGGATGATGACCATATCAAGCAGATCATGGCGACAACTAGAAATACGCGTAGCAGAGTACCCTACCAATACAAGGTGAATACAAAGAAGAGAGCCATAGCCACGAGGTAAGGCTTGGCGAGTGATGAGGAAGAGGTAGAGGATATATGGGTTGTGGAGAAGATTGAGGAAATCATGTGCACAACATATGAGAGGAAGACGAGAGGTCCAATAACAGGAAGAGAATAAAAAAATCCTATCCATATTAATGTTAGTGTGGAACCCATAAACCCATGTGCGACTAATACACCAAAGAGAACACCACCATTTAGACAACCAAATTTTGGGAGAAGAAAGATAGTAGGAAGTACATCTACACAAGGAACAACAACTGGAGGAGTCAGTTCATGCAACACTAGTCAAGTATCTACACCGTGTGGAGGCAGTAGTTCAACGTTCAGAATGGCAAGACACGATCCCACCATCAGGTTACCATAATTTAAAGGAGAAGTGTCAGAGGACCTAGAAAAACATTTGTTCATTTGTGAAAAGATTTGGGAATAAAAAAAAGATCACAGATGAAGATACTAAACTGGCACAACTAGCAATTACACTAAGGGATCACACACTAGACTAGTATATGAGTTTAGCTACAAAAAATCCACCAGGGACAACCAAAAAAATTACAGACATCAATAAATTGTTGATAAATGAGTTCCAGAAGCCGATTTCAGAAGATCAGTACATGAATGAGATGATCAAAATTAGACAAAAACCGAGAGAATTTGTATGGGAGATTGACCAGAGATTCAAGTGACTGAAGGAAAAGTTGAAATATCTCATGACTAATATGCAACATAGGCACCTGTTTGTCAATTCACTACTACTGCACTTAAAATATCCATTAGGACAACAAAAATTTCAGATGCAGGCAGAGGATCTTCAGGCATCCCTGCAACTGGAAGAAAACTAGTATTAGCAGACAGACCCAACCATTGAATAACTGAAGGAGGATTTGAAGAAATTAACGTTCCATCTAAACCAGAATAAAAGTAAGGAAAAATGGGAAGTCGTTTAGTGTACTACATGCAGGACGGAAGGACATCACAAGAATGAATGCCCAACATTCATGCAGTATATGGCAATAGGAATGCCAAACCCGTTATCAACAGGAGGACTATGGTGCGAAATATGTAAGAAACCAGGCCACGATCGATATCACTTTCCAATGATTCATAAATACCAAACAATCCCTAAGATTTCATAATGAAACTTTTGCAAGCCAGTGGGCCATGATGACAAAGATTGCAGAACTATGGATTTGGTGTGAGAGAGGAGATCAAATGCATATAAAGTGCAGGAAAAAATGATGACGGGGCAAGCTGCACCACAATTTAATCAATTTCCATCCCCATACAACACTGCGCAACAACAATATAGTATTGTGAAACAACCATATAATACCACACAACCATATTACAACACAACACAACCTCAATACAACACCACGTAGTATAATCAGGTGCCTTAGTATAATGCACCGAGAGGAGATCAAGCAGGCTATAGAGGTGGAGGATGAGCGAGAGGAGTTTTTGGATGAAGTAGAGGACTAGTGGTATGCCACAATTGTCAACAACTGAGACATTATGCAAGGGAATGTCCACTGCCACCAACAACTTGTATGTATTGTTGTGCATCAGACCATGATACAGGGGAATGCCCAACATTATTGGTAAAGATTTAGGAAAAGAGGAACCATAACAACCATCATGTTCAGTGGATTTCAGCCGAAGAGAGGGATGAAGGATGAAACATCAACATATTTACCTGTAGAGGAGCTAAAATGGGAAATGACACAGTCCGACAAGAGCCAGTACAACACCAGTGGGTGAAGAAGAATGTCGAACCAAGGAAGCAGTTCTACACGTAGAAGGAGAATGAGATATTTAAGAAAGCCCAACAAGAATTTCATTAGGATGAAATGGAATCGAATTCAACTGCCCAACAAATCAAGGAAGCACCACAGTATGAGATTCCTCTGTTATTAGATCATACCAACAAAATGCAACCCATGGGACAAGTAATTAAAATAAAAGGATTTTTGCAATCATGTGTAAAAGTATTAAATGATCCATCATCTATCAAAATATTGAAAAACATATTATAAAGATGTAGTATAGAGATAAAAGGAAAACTAGAAAAAAAAACAATGAATCACCTACATACAAGGAGAAGAAGAAGTAAAGAATTCAGACTGAATGCCAACATCATAGATTTCAACATGGGAGATATCATACTGGATCTAGGATCTAAAGTTAATGTATTACCAAAGAAGACATGGCAATGCATGCGAGAGCCCACATTAGGATACTCACTTGTTCAACTGAAACTAGCAAGCCAACACAGATTCCTACCAATTGGTAGACTGAAAGGAGTGACAGTAGACCTGGAGGGAGTGTGCACTAAAGAATATTTTTAAGTGATTAAAATAGTGGATGACACAACACCATATCCAACGTTTCTTGGTTTGTATTGGGAATTTGAAAATCGGGCCATAATTAATATGAAGACAAGAAAAAATGACATTTGAATCAGGTGAATACAGGGTCATCGCACCATTAAACCCATCAGAAGGGGAAAGGTTTGTAGAACCCACTTGCCTAGACTTAGAGGAAATCAACCAGTTGTACAAAACAACTACGCACGATGAGGATTACGTAAACGAAATTGTAGATGGAATACTTAGTTGGCAGCGCATTACTTAACAGACTCAGATATTGGTTTAGAGAACTGGAAACAAAGGCTACATGAATTTTCCACAAGAATATGTGCATGAATAGACCATGCAGTAATATGTGTAGGCACGGAAATAAGGGAACCGCCCGGTTTCCATGGAATAAACAATCTAGAAACATTTTTGGAACAATACGAAGATGAATTTTTAGATAATCAAAGACTTTTAACACTTGATATAACACTCAAGGCCACACCTGCGAGATGGTGGGGTGCACAAACAAAGAAAATCACATATTGGTACCAATGTAAGCGATTACTACTCATAAGGTTCGGTGTAGAACATAAAAACAACAAGAAGAAGAGGTACTATGGACAGGGGGCACCAACGGAACACTTGGAGAAGTGCATAATGCTGTGGAAAATGATACCCCAAGAGGAATGGCCCCATCATTTTATACACACTCTAGAGGGCATACCAGCAAACTGGTATACAGACCAAGAACTACACAAAGGAACTATGACCTGGACGGTATTGCAATAGAATTTTACGGTTACTTTTTTCATTCAAGAATGAAAACCCCAACATAGATGCAAATCTTAAAAAGATAAGAGGGAGGATATTCATCAAGGAACCAGAAGTCAAACTCATAACATAAGAGCAACAACGAAACAAACAGATAGTCAAATAATTGTTGTCATGTTACCATGTGCAGGAGGAAGCACCAGATGAAGATGATCCATGCGATATTCAGATCAAGGAAGTGGAAGGCGAAAGAGAAGTGGAGGGCACACCTATAGAATTAGAATTCATTGTTGCATCGATCAAGGTGAAGAAATTCAACATTGGGACAATCGAGAATCCCAAATGGCCAACATTGGTGATTATTGGGATGAGCAAGTAGTAAAAAGCATAACAGAGTTACTGGGTGAGTACAACAACCTGTTTCCCACCACATTTACAGAGATGAAGGGTATAGCAGGGGAGCTATGAGAAATGAAGATACCACTCAGATCTAAAGTGAGACCGATAAGAAAACGACCATACAGATTGAACCCGATATATAAGAAAAAATTCAAAGCTGAGATCAATAGGATGCTCGAAGTTGGAATCATAGAACCAATGGAAGAATCAGAATGGATAAGCCCGATGGTAGTTCAGGAGAAAAAACAAGGAGGGATATGGATATGCGTTGACTTGAGGAAGTTGAACGATGCATGCCTACATGACCCATTCCCTACACCTTTCATGGATGAAGTGTTGGAGAACATAGGAGGACACAAAGTTTACTCATTCACTGATGGATTCTCAAGCTACCACCAGATCAAGATAACATAGTAAGATAGATACAAGACCATGTTTTCTATAGAATGGGGATCCTACCAGTACATGATCATGCCATTTGGACTGAAGAATGCACCAACAATATTTTCCAAAGTAGTCATTGTCGTGTTTAAGGAATTTATCCACCAGTTTCTATCGATCTACTTGGACGATTGGACAATCTATAGCCTATTGAAAGACCATGTATAAGTCTTACATCTAATGTTAAAAAGATGTAGGCAGTGCCAAATATCATTAAACATAAAAAAAATGTATGTTCGGAACACCATTTGGGATACTACTAGGCCATATAGTATGAAAACAAGTTTTACTAGTAGATCCTGCAAAGATTGCAGTAATTGTTAACTTGCCACCACCAAAAATAGTCCATTAGCTAAGAGAGACATTGGGATACACAGGATACTACAGAAAGTTTATCAAAGGATACGTGTAGATTACTACACCAATGGAGAAATTGTTAAGAAAAGATACAAAGTTTCAGTGGAACGACGATTGTCAATACGGTCTGGATACATTGAAAGAAAAGATGGTCACCATGCCAATACTAGTATTTCTAGAATGGGAGAAGACATTCCACATACATCTAGATGCATCAGCCATAGCACTTGGATCTATCTTGGCATAGCCAGGAGCGATAGATTTAGATCACCCTATAGCATTTGAGAGAAGAAAGCTATCAGAATCAAAACATAATTATAACACTATAGAGAGGGAAGGCCTAGCTATGGTCTATGCACTGCAGAAGTTCATAAATTACTTATTGGGAATACAATTTAATATGTTCATAGATCACTCAGCCCTTAAATATCTAGTCAACAAGCTGATGTTGGGGGGAGAATCCATCGATGGTTACTATTGTTTCAAGAATTTGATTTTGAGGTAATAGTCAAGCTAAGAAAATTGAATGTAGGACCTGACCACCTATCAAGGGTCACAAACGGAGAAGAACCTATGAATTTAGAAGAAAACCTCCCAGACGCACAGTTATTTTCAGTCCAGATCGTTGATGAATAATTTGTAGATATCATTCAGTACTTGAGCACAGGTACTGCGCCACAGGAGTATAAGACTGCGCAAAATAAAAACCTGGTAGTCTGGGCTACAAACTATCAACTGATCATAGGACACTTATAAAAAATGGTCACAAATAATATCTTTCTCAGATATGTGTTAGAACACTAAATACCAAGAATGTTAACAGAATCCCATGAGGGAATAGCAGGAGGACATTACATGGGAAAAGCTACGACAAAAAAGGTATTGCACGTAGGACTATGGTGGCCAACCATTCACAGAGACTTGAAGGAGTACTGCTAGAGATGCGATGTTTGTCAAAGGGTTGGTAAACCCAACAGAAGGGACGAGATGAAATTACGACCATAGGTAACATTGCAAGCATTTAACAAATGGGCAATAGACTTTGTGGGATCAATCAACCCACCAACAAAAATAACAGGAGCAAGGTACATTATCACCGCGACAAAATACCTGACAATATGGGCAGAAGAAGCACCAATGAAGGATTGCAGCATAGAAACAACATCACACTTTTTGTTTGAACAAGTAATCACTCGATTTGGGTTCCCAAGAGTTTCGATGAGTGACAAAGGCACACACTTTATTAAGAGTACTATCAACTCTATGACTGAAGAATTTTAATTCCATCATCAAAAGAGCACACCATACCACCCACAGGAAAATGGCACAGTAGAAGCATTTAACAAAATCCTTGAGAATGCACTGACAAATATGTATAATGTCAACAGGGACGATTGGGACCTAAAAATACCAGCAATATTGTGGGCCTACAGGACCACGTGCAAGAAGTTGACAAGGCACACATCATTTAAACTGGTATATGGTTAAGAAGAAGTGGTTCCATTATACTTTTTGGTACCCAATTTGTGTGTAGTACCAATTACACACATGACAGAACAATGTGCCGTATAGGAGAGACTAAATCAGTTGATGACCATGGAGGAAGACCGAATCTTGGTAAGATTCCACCAGTAAGTTTAGAAAGAAAAAGACAAATATTGGCGTGACATACACATCAAGAAGAAAAATTTCAAGGAAGGAGATTTAGTATTGATGTATGACAATAAATCCATTCAGCACC
>JZKD02S0267459.1:0-20672 GCA_000966675.3 Picea glauca | reverse complement strand
AAGAGCCAGGAAAAAAGGGGTTGTGCCCTGTAATATTCCAAATTTTGGGTTTTTAACCTTAAGTTAAGATTTTTAAGCTAATTTTAGTTGTTTTTAATGGATTTTGGCCATTTTGGGGAGATCTGGAGCCTGATTTGAGGACAGATATTGGGAGGAAGTTGGGAGGTTGATTCCCACTTCAAATATATATAAACCAAAGGTTCTTGGCAGCCTTAGAGAGGTTCAGAAGAGGAGAAATGTTGTAGAATTGTGAAGCCAAAGCCTTTTTTATGCAGGGAAGTCATTGAGGGGAACTTTGTAGGCCAATTATGGGAGCTACACTCAACCATTTTTAGTGTCGTCAGTTGTCTTGGGTTCTTGAGTTTGAGAAGAACACATCCAGACTAGTTTTTAATCCATTTGACACTTTTATGATGTAATTTTGAAGCATTGAAGATAAATAAGAAAGACTCACCCACTGAGACAAAGGCCCGAATATGTAGGCAATCTTGCAAAACTCCATTAACAACTTTGTTGTTATGGTTTTCTGATTGTTTGTGCTTAATTTTATATATTCATTTCTTATTATGGCTTCTATGATATCTCATTAATTTATGCTTCTTCCATCAATTCCTAATTGGTTAATGAATTCATGTTTTTGAAACTCAACCATAGTCTTAAAAGATATTTTCGGATCAGTATATGCTCAAGAAGAAGGCTAACAAGGTTTATCATACTTTGGGAGGATTGTACTCAGGAATAATCTAGATTGGAAGCAAGAGAAAAGAAACTAGGCGATGAAGAAAATCAAGCCTTACTAGAACATATCAAAAAAGGAAAGAGCAAGAAGTAATTTCACTCACATAAGAAACCTCATGGATTACAAAAGACTCAAAAGTTAAAGAAGGATTTCTCAAGTTATAGATGCTTCATTTTTCAGAATATGGGACACATTGCCATAAACTATCCCAACTCCAATGGTCAGGTTAGAAAAGGAAAGTATAAAATACATCATGCTCATGCCACGGAAGATGATGAACATGATCATGAGAAATCCAAAGAAGAAGACTCAAGTGAATAATATGTTTTGATCTCATCTCTTACAAGTACATTCACTCATGGAAGTGACACATGACTTATTGATAGTGGTGCTTCTAAGCACGTGACTGGTTACAAGGAATATCTCTCGAATATAGTTCAAAAAGATTCATTTCACAAGGTGAAGTTAGGTGATGACTATCAATATCCCATTAAAGGAGTAGGAGAAGCATCCTACACATTAGACTCCATAAAATATATGAATATGAAGGATATGTTGTATGTACCTGGTTTGAAGAAGAATCTCCTTTCTATCTCATATTTAGATGAGAAAGGATTCAGAGTTTCTTTCATTGACGGAGAAGTTCTCATGTGGCCTAGAGGAAAATCTATTGATGATGTTGTAGTGATTGGTGTCCAAGAAGGAGGCTTATACAAGTTAAAAGGACATTTTGTTTCAGCACTAGTACATAGTACAGTTACTCCAAGTGAACTATGGCATAGGAGGTTCGCTCATATACGTTACAAATCCCTACCATCATGAGCAAGATTGTGACAGGTTTTCCATAAATCCGAGTGGACCATGAAGGAGTATGCAAGGGATGCGCACAAGGAAAGAACATGAAGAAACCATTTTCAAGCAGTGATAACAAAGCTAAGGGAGTCTTAGACATTATGCATTCAAACATGTGTGGATTGATGTCAGCCACTTCACTTAATAGGTATGTATACTATGTTTCATTTATTGATGATTTCTCACGTAAAACTTGGATTTAATTTTTGAAAACCTGTCTGAAAAGAAGATAAATACTTTGAGATAATAAAATGGAGGAGAATTCACTTCAGATGAATTCAAGACATTTTGTAAGGAATTTGGGATTAAGAGGGAGCTCTCTACTCCCTACAATCCTCAACAGAATGGTGTGACAGAAAGACAGAATCGTACAATCATGGAAGTAGTGAAGGCCATGATTCATGATCAATATATATCGATGAATCTGTGGGAAAAGGAAGTCAAGACCGTTGTATATTTGTAGAATGAAAGTCCCCATAGATTAGTTGGGAACAAGACACCAAAAGATATGTTTATAGGTGAAAATACATAGGCCATACACCTGAGGATATTTGGTTGTCGAGTATATGTGCATGTCCCCAAGGAAAAAATATCTAAGTTGGACCCTTCAGGAAAGAAGGGTATATTTTTTGGATATAGTGAGACATCGAAGGCATACCAAGTTTAAATCCCTAGTCACTGACAAATTGAGACTAGCATAGATGTCATCTTCGATCGGGATACAACTTTCAGTAGATCGAGACAACACCATTCAGATGAGGTTCATGATGAGGAGCCTGAAGCTCCCAGAGTTATAGATACATATACATGTGATGATGTTGAACTTGAAGATCATGATATGGAAGAACCATAGATACCTTTAGACTCATCCTGAGAGATGAATACCAAGAAGACAAGATCAACTTGGGATCAGGAATTTATTCAGGATGTAGAGAAGTATGGTGCCCCAGATGAATCCTTCAAAGAAAGAAAGAGGCCACGACCTTACTCTAGCTATGCGGCATTACTAAGTGACATGATCATTGATGTTGAGCCTACTATTCATGAAGAGGCTGCAAAGAAGAAATAATGTAAGGATTCCATGGTTGAAGGGTATTGGTCCATTGTAAAGAATGGTGTTTGGGATGTGGTTCCAAGATCGAAAGAGAAGACAATTGTAAGTTCCAAGCAGATTTACAAGACGAAGCATTCATCTGATGGAAGTATCGATAAGTACAAGGAAATATTTGTGGCAAGTGGTTTCTCCTAGAAAGAAGGAATATATTATGAGGAGAAATTTTCCCCTATGGCTAGATACACTTCAATTAGAGATATACTTGCATTAGTTGTAGTAAAGAAGTGGAAGGTACACCAGATGGACGTGAAGACATATTTTCTAAATGGTGTAATAGAAGAGAAAGTGTATGTGGAGTAGCCATAAGGTTTTGAGACACATGACAGTCAAACACATGTGTTTGGATTGAAGAAAAACTTGTATGGGTTAAAACAAGCACCCATAACATGGTACAGTAGAATTGATAGCTTCCTGATGAGCTTGGGATTTAATAAGAGTAAATCACATTCCAACATGTACTTCAAGGTTTTGGATGGTGGACCAGTGATACTATTGTTATATGTGGATGACCTATTTCTAATAGGAGAAGAGAAGCTCATCACTGAAAGTAAGAGAAATCTTGCAACAGAGTTCGAGATGAAAGGCCTAGGCATGATGCATTATTTCTTAGGTCTAGAGGTATGGAAGAGACTGGGTGAGATTTTCCTTAATTAAGGAAAATATGATGTTGATATTCTGGAGAGATTAAGAATTATGGATTGTAAGTCCATGCCCCCACATATGGTGACAAATATGAATTTGTTGAGCGATACATCTTCAAAGACAATGGATGCCACCATGTATAGATAGATGATTAGTTCGTTGATGTACTTAACGAACATGAGGCCTGATATATGTTTTACGATGAACACATTGATTTAGTTTATGGTTGAGTTGAGAAATGTTCACTTGGCTACAAAAAGACATGTGATGAGGTACTTGTAGGGTGCAATTGATTATGGACTCAAGTATTCTTCAGATCATGACATAAGCCTACAAGGCTTTGCTGATTCATATTAGACCGATAGTGTTGCAAATCAGAAGAGTACATATGGATTTGATTCAATATGGATTCAACCATGATCTCATGGTTTAGCAGGAAGCAGACTAGTGTGGTACTCAGTACAATTGAAGCAGAGTATATAGCATCATGTTCAGCTAGCAACGAAGTAGTGTGGCTTCGGAAGTTGCTTGCGGGATTGTTTTGTATTGAGTTAGAGGTGACTCGTATCTAGTGTGACAACCAGATTTGTGTAAAGTTGATAGAGAACCCAATGTTCCATGACAATTCCAAGCACATCGAGATCAGGTGCATTATATCAGAGATATGGTACATAGGGGAGCAGTGAAGCTCTAGTATGTCGCTATAGATGAGTAGATAGCTGACGTGTTGACCAAGACTATTGAAAGTGAAGTTTTTTAACTTTAGAGACAAGCTTGGTGTGGTCTAGAAGGATGTCCCTAGTAAAAGGGAGTGATGAGTTATAGTTGAGATCCAAGGCAGCAACTTCAACATGTGGCAGAAGCAATGGGTGTTCATTCATGGGAAATTAGTGTGATAAATCATGGTACGTCGATTTACTGTTACTCCAGTGATAAATCTTGCTATGCATATGGCTACTCCATTGATAAATCCTAGTACGTCGAGTTACTTCTACTCCAGTGATAAAGCCTGGTACATAGATGGCTACTCCAGTGATAAATCCTGGTACGTAGATTGCTACTTCAGTGAAAAATTATGGTACGAAAAATTACTGATTGTGGCACCAATCAACATGACGTCGCACAAGGTCAGTATATGCCATGCCTTCAGGGTTGGTTAGTTACCCGTATTTTTAGTTGGTGGGACAACCTATGTGGTCATAGGTGTTTCCTAGCCTTTGGGCTAGATGGGTAGTGTGTGTGCACTACATCACCTAATCCTTGTGATTAGATGCCTAGTCATTGTGGACCAGTTACATGGTGTGCCAACCTAGAGGTTACTAGTTCATTGTGGAACTAGATGCCATATTATGTGTGAGTCGGTGAGTGAAAGCCCCCTGATGACATAAATCATGGATGAATGATGAGACACTAGATGTTGATGTGATTACAAAACTTCTTCAATATAGATTCAGCGAAATTCAACAAGTCAATGTTCAAGTGTACAAAAGAGCAGAAGCAGTCACGATGTTCGTTCTAGAAGAATACCTTACTTGCTAAGAGGGATTGTTGAAGTTTGAGTAGCTTAGGAAGATGTTATTCCTATATTCATATTGTATTTGACCATGAAAAAACCCTAAAGATTAATGTTATATTATTTTTTTCAAGTCGTCCCTATTGTGCCTTTGTAAAATTTATCCCTATTGTGCCTTGACAAGTCAATTGTAAATTACAAGGGTAAAGTGGACAAGTCGGCCCTGACCTAATTCTGGGCAGTCCAACTTGTATTTATAAGAGGCTATATGCCTCATTTGGAAGAGACACACAACAATCTCTCTCACACAAAAAAGTGTGCAAGTCTTGGAGAGTGAAGCAGCTACAGAGGAAGGGTGACACAACTACAGAAGAAGTTTATTTTGGTTAAGGGTTTTGGTTATCTGGTGAAGGACTATCTTGGTCTAGTGGTGCACTACTATATTTTGGTTAGGGTTTCTAGTAGATCTTCTATTTTTGGTGATATATCTCTTTAGAGAGACATTGTACTTGTTGAAAAATCTATATTGAAGAATCTTTGCTAAGTTTTCTCCCCCACGAGGGTTTCCCAGGATAAATCTTATGTATATTGTGGATGTCCTTACTTCAATGATCCCTATGAATGCAGTTATTGTTTTAATAGACTAAATTTAAAGAATACTATACACACTTAACTGCTTAAGAATAATTCTAACATTTTGTAACAGGACTTTGTTGATTGTGAATTTTAATGACTACAAGAATATTTACCACACCTTCATGAAATCAAATCATATGAAAATATCTAAAAGATAAATTCCTTCAACTTAACTATCACACTTTTCTTGGTTGGAAATCATATTGCAGAGTGAATTTTCCTCTGCAAGTGACGAGCTTGCGGTTGTCAAAGTTTCAATGGTATAATTATTATTCTAAAGTGTAAGGTTCTTCACAATAATACTCTAATAATAGTGAAGATTTTAAATAACCTAGCAAGAGATGGCTCCTTGCAATATTACTCTATTCAATCGTGAAGTAATGTTTGTAAGGAAAGATTAAGAATACAAGTGCATTAATGAATTTTGTTTATGAAAATCCTATCCTAGATTCCAATCAAATGAAGAATATAATTTTCTAGTCCTTATAACAACAAGACAGAAGAAAGTATTAAATAACAGTAATCTAAATCTGATCTAAAAATAAGATAACAAAAGAGAATTCTATGAAACAAGAAAATTATAAAGAAACTCACACACTATTTACAATGCTACTACATGAACCAAATATGTGGGCCCTCCAAGATAGTACATGCACATATGAATAATATTAAATAGAGGAAATCATAACCTTTGTATTAATCATAAATTCAGCTACGCAGTGCATTCATAAGTTCTCCAATTCGACTCCCACTAAAAGCCTCATAGTTTAACATATTTATACAGAATGAAATGTGACTATTGAGCCTAAAAACATTCTTTGGAGTAATGAAATATATTAACAACCTTCCATTTCAGCTGGGTCAAGCTCAGAATGAGTGATTTCCTCCATGATTTGATGGGTGGTTTGAACACTTGTTAAAAATTGGTTGCACATAAAATATGGGTTTTACATATTTAGAAAAACCTCCAAATATCCCAAATAACATTGTTTTTGGAAAATCATCCCTTCTATTACCCAAATTGGTTCATTCTGCACAAAACCCATGTTTTACTTTTTGAAGATTTTTCCTAATCAACTCATAAATCATGTCGAAAGTTATCATCATGTTGTAAGAATGCGATTTTTTCCTTCTAAGTGGTAGAGTTGACTGTGTGTTGACTAGGCATTTATGAGTCGATTTTCTTGGTAAATGAGGGAACCTCTCCATGCCATGAAGATTCTAATCATTTTCCATGTGTTGAATTTACCTGGATCATACTGGAAACATGTTAACGAATGAGTAATTATAGGAAGTTAATTTTTCTGGTAACAGAGTTAAAAACTCAAAAATTGAATGTTTTTTCTTATTAAATAGAAAATTGGAAATAAACTAAGAATTACCTCATAATCCCTTATTGAGCCTTTGCTAAGTGGAAATGGGTATGGAAAATACCAAAAAATGGAAGAAAAATGAGTTTAAAAGGAAGTGTCTATGGTGGTTTTTTTATGAAAAAATATGAACCCAACATCTCCCCCGAACTTGAACTTTTACATGTCCCTTATGAAAAATCAAAATTTCAAAATTGCCTTTAGTTTTGGTTTCAAGGTGCTCATGGTTTCTTTCTCAAATGCCCCTCAAATTTGCCAAAGAAGTCAATCCAACTTTCCCTCCTTAAGATTTCTTCACATTCTTCATGAACCCCAACCAAACTAACTCCATGTGGTTCAAATCTCACATCCATTTTTAAAATACTTGACTTAGTTTTTTGGAAAACACAGAGACTTAGTTTGACAAAATTGTTCCTGAAAAAAAAATTCTTAAATTTTGAGTCTGGTTGATTCGTGAGATTGTTGATTATATTGTTTCAAATTTTTGAAATCCTATTCTCTGTAAAATGTTCTCTGCAGACCCTAAATTCTGATTTTGTGCTTCAAAAGATTTGAAAAATATATGGCTGATATAAAATTACCTTTTCCTTCTGCTTAATTGCCCTTTAATCTCTAGTTTTTGCACACCCTTGTGATTTTAAATCATGTGTATGAAGATGTTTATCTTTGGAATTATTCTTTCAAACTTGAATCTTGTCTTCCTCTGTACAAATTTTTGGCTTACTTCATGGCTTTTTCTTTGAATTTGTCTTCATGTATCTTTCCTTCAACCTTTGTAGCCAATTTTGTGGAGAATCACACAAAATTTTCGAACCCCCTTTATGAAAGATTCACCCTGTAAACATGAGATATTAGGTTTGTGTTTGAAAAGAAGAGATTCTTATGGGTGAGAGTAGACTTCCCTATTGCAAGCATGTTGATCCTCTTCTCTTCCAGTGTTACCCTACAATTTTCGATTTTCAAATTTGAGAATGAATCCCTATCTTTGTACTTCCAATTTTCATCTTTCAAAATTCATCCCTTTATTGTTTGGATTGTGCCTTAATTAATGGCTTTAGGCCTCGTTCTCTTTCTCTATAATTTCCTTTAACTTTTTCAATCAAATTTTGTTGAGATTTCTATGAGATTTATATGAGATTTCAAACCCTCTCATAGCAAAATAGGCAAATTGATGGCTTTACCAGATGTGGTGTGTTTTTGTAAAAAGGGGGAAAATGTGAACCATATAGTTGCATGCCTTTGTTTTTGTATTGTTGTTCTATAGTTTATAAATTGTGAAGGTTAGATAGGTGAAGGGATAGGGAATTTAGTTATAGGAAGATATATGAAAGATTGGGGAAGTAAAAGGAAATGATTAGTTGGTATGGTAAATAAGAAGATAGGTAGTGATTTATAGGAAGATAGGTAATGGTTATGAATAGATTTAGAGTAAAAATGGATTATGGGGATAAAAGGATGGGTAGTATATGGATAGGCATGATAGAAAATAACTTATGATAGAAATAATGAGTGAGATAGATTATGGATAGGGTGAAGGATTATGGATGATAATAGACTATAAAAGATTTAAAAGCAATTTGTAGTTTTATTTGATTTTCTAATAACAAAAAAAAAATATCAAACCTTTTTGTACCGGATGCTTATGCTTATTCTTATGAATTTGTAGCTGGAATGTTCCTCCAAGGGATTAAATTTGTTTGTATGTTTCTTGGATGTTTTGAATACTTTCTTCTTGAATATCTACTCCTTGAATATATGACAATTGAATACCTACTATTTGGAAGTTTGTTGTAATGTCTTCAATCAACTCTTCTCTACTAATCAACTTCCTCTTTTATTTTTATGGAGATTAGATTGACATTGATGTTGAATATGTAGGAATCATGAGAACACAATATGTGTTGACTGGAGGTTGAATAGGAGGTACATTATATTTGAGAGAACACTTTGAATGAACAACATTCTTGGAGACATGAATGTTGATCCAATTCTATTGACTCATTGGAAAAGAACATGAATGGAAAGGAGTTGTGGTGGCTACCAACAAGACTAAATGACATTTTTTATTAGAACAAGACATGAACATACTGCTACAAGAAGCTTTAGAAAGTGAACTACTGTAAGTTTTTGTTGATACTATGAAACCAGATAGTCTTCAATTGTTACCCAAATCCGAGGTACAATTATTATCATGTGAATGAATGTGTTGATGTCGATCATGAAAAGAAGTCATTGGATTACTGGCCATCAAGGTATGTCATTAGCCAACATGAAGCAATGATAATGAGTGCTAAAGTACCTTAGTTCATCTTGAAATTTACGAATGGATGTGTTGAAGTTGAGTCACCTACAAGATCTGTCATTCAAGAGACATTGATGAATTCTCATGACTAACAATTAGAAAACTTTCCATTGATGTATGCAAATCCCAAGGCACTATGAAATATCTAGCCTCGATACTAGATGATGTGTTGGATTCGATGGGATGAGATTTGCTAGGAGGGCCTCAATGAATCCCCCATCATCTAACATGAGAACAAACTGATTTGAATAATACAAGATGGAACCAACAATTGAATGCAGAAATTATTGTGAACTTTTCCCACCAGTTGTCTGGTTTTCAAGAAAATTGGGTGTCCATTAGCACCAGTAAATTGGTTTTCACAACTGGACTTATATTTCTCTTTACTATTTTATTTATTCATTAGTTTATCCTACTCTACTTGAAAAAGGAAGTTATTTTCTCAAGTGTAGGAGTATTTCCGTTGAATCCATGTGCATAGTAGGATTACAAATGTGCTCATATTCTGGTTTGAAAAATATACTTTGATAAGTACTAGAACATGAGAGACCAAGTTCCCTAATTGTGATAATGTCAAGAAATGTTGAAGAATAGAGTGATGATTCACACTGATGTGTGTCTAGAACCAAAGTTCAATGTAGTCTTTGTCGTCTTGGCTCTCTTGTTCATTAGCATTGATTCATGTTTCCTCCTTTGTCATGCCATGCATATATTCTTTTGTCTAATGGTCAATCTCTTGAATGCATAAAGGATCTGATGATAGGAATGTTAGAAATTCCTTGATCTCAGGTTCTAATGACTGCTCTCCATCGAACATGGTCTGTGATTCTTTGGTCTCCTCTTGTTTTTGTTCATGGAATTATTCCTCTTTTATCACTTCTTGAAGTGCAAATATATTCTTGACTGTTGTCAAAATTTTCTCTTCCTGAGAGGCAGATATTCTGGATGCTACCATGATTTGAGAAAATTATTGGAGTAACATTCTCCTTTACTCAACAGGTTCTTGAACATTCTTGAAGTCTTCTTTGTTGGTTGATAATACTTGTCTTGCACATGGATTAGTGTATAGGGTTCTTACAACACCAAAAAAATTTAAAAATATTGAAGAAATGAAAAGGAAACACACTTAAAGAAAATACAAGAAAACTAGTTATGTACTTGAAATGCCACCGTGCTACTAGGATCCTATTGTCACCAACTTATTTGTTCACACAGGTTAGTATTCCCTTCATTTCATGAATCAAACTAAAATAAAACACACTTTCATAAAAGGAAACAATGTACCTACCTAGGCTCTAATCCCTTTAGCACCTCCTCGACAACAGCGCAAAAATATTGGGAAACTTATTTGCATAAGTTTTGAATATTAATTGTCAATCCGAGAGTCCATAAACTTTGAAGTGCAAGAATAGGAAATGCAAGATCAAATATTATCCCAACAAACTAAGAATGAACTTTACTTGAACTAGCAAAATAACAGAATGGAACTATTATTATCCAATATAGGTTTCCACAACTTACAAAGGTAGAAACTCTGGTTGTGAGATGTCATGCCTCGAAAAGAACACACAATGATACTCTCTTCACTTGTGGAGATCGATGATTGGAAAATAATATTCATCACACTTTCATTAACTTAAATCAAATAGAAAGATTCTAAGCTAAAGTCTTTCAATCTAAGGTCCACAAATATAATGGTAGACAAACTGGTTGCAAAGTGTATTTACCTCAACAAGTGAGGGTTTGTTTGTAACAGGACTCTACTGACTATGAATTTTAATGACTAAAAGAATATTTACCACACCTTCATGAAATTAAATCATATGAAAATATCTAAATGCTAAATTCCTTCAACTTAACTATCACAATCTTCTTGGATGGAAATCAGATTGCAGAGTGGATTTTCCTCTACAAGTGAAGAGATTATGGCTATAACAATTTCAATAGTATAAATTCATATTATAAAGTGTAAGTTGATTCACAATAATACTTTGATAACAATGAATTTTTTAAATAACCCAACAAGAGATGGCTTCCAATATTACTTTGTTCAATTGTGAAGTAATGTTTGTAAGGAAAGCTTAAGCATACATGTGCATTGATAAATTCAATTTACGAAAATACCATTTTAGATTCCAATATCAACCAATCAAATGAAGAATATATTTTTCTAGTTCTTATAACATCAAGACAAAATAAAGTATTCAATAACAGTAATCTAAATCTGATCTAAAAATAAGATAACTAAAGAGAATTCTATGAAACAAGAAAATTGTAACGAAACTCACACATTATTTACAATGTTGCCACATGAACCAAACATGGGGGCCCTCCAAGTTGGTGCATGGACAAATAAATAATATTAAATAGAGGAAATCAAAACCTTTGTATTAATCATAAAGTCATCTACATAGTGCATGCATAAGTTCTCCAATTCGACACCCCCTAAAAGCTTCATAGTTTAACATATTTATACAAAATGAAATGTAATCAATGAGCCTAAAAACCCTCTCTAGAGTAATGATAGATCTTAACAACCTTCCATTTCAGCTGGGTCAAGCTCAGAATGAGCAATTTCCTCCATGATTTGATGGGCAGTTTGAATACCTGTTAAAAATTGGCCGCACATAAAATCTAGGTTTTACTTCTTTAGGAAAACCTTCAAATCTCCCAAATAGAACCGTTTTTGGAAAATTTTCTCTAGCAAAACTCAAATTGACTCATTCTTCACAAAACCCATGTTTTACTTTTTCAAGATTTGTCCTAATCACCTTGGAAATCATGTCGGAAGTTATCAACCTATTGTAATAGCATGATTTTTTTCCTTCTAAGTGGAAGAGAGTTGACAATGCATTGACCAAGCATCTATGAGTCAATTTTCTTGGTTCCAAAGGGAACCCGTCCATGCCATGAATATTTTGATCATGCTCCATGTTTTGATTTTACCTGGATCATGTTGGAAACATGCTAACGACAGAGCAATTACAAGAAGTTAATTTTTCTGGTAACCAGAAGTAAAAACTCAAAAATTAAATATGTTTTCTTTTTAAATAGAAAATTAGAAATAAACTAAGAATTACCTCATAATCCCTTATTGAGCCTTTGATAAGTGGAAATGGGTACAGAAAATACCAAAAATGGAGGAAAATTGAGTGAAAAAAGGAAGTGTGTATGGTGGTTTTATTATGACAAAATATGATCCCAACAATGGTTGAAATGATAATACAGGAGCAAGAATAGAATTAGTAGGGAAGGATAGGATAATATAATGGCTTTCCATGATTGGTTGCATTTATAGCCATCATCCAGATTAAAATCCTTGGTCATTGAACATTCCTACAATTCTAAATACCTTATTTGTTTTGTCCAAGAAAAAATACTTGCTGTAAAACCTTATTGCTCCTCCCATATTGTTCGAGAAGCTCTCGGAATCGAAAAACACCCAAAAAAAATTAATCAGGATAATAGATACAAACTCAGCCAATCATGGAAACCCACTATCCATCGTCTAATTAAATAATCCTCCTATCCTTCACTCTTCCCTTTAATTCAGTTCTCTCCTCTTCTATTCTTCAATTTCTTCCTTTACTATATCTTCTAGACCAACAAACTAGCAAATTTTTTCCTATCCATCCCTACTAATTATTTTCTTTCCCTCGTATTACCATTTCAACTATTATCCCTCAATTTTAAAATTTCATTTTAAATTTTTTTAAATTTCAAAAAAATTTCATGTTTTCCACCTTTTTTCTCCTCAACGACTATTAAAATATTTTAAATCTTGTATTTCACCTTGACCAGTCCATATTTTGAATTTTATTACTCCTCAACGACTATCAAAACTATTTTATTAATGTACTAATCTCCACAATGTCTATTTATTCTCATCTCTCTCCAACGACTATTTTATTCATCCTAGAAAATGCATGCATGCACACTAGAATGTACTAGAAAATGCATGCACTAGTATCTTTTTTAGTTTATCTTTAAGTCGAGTGCTTGGGACTTATTCTTTCTATTTTAGTTTTTTATACATTTCTACTCTCCTTCAAAATTATAAGGAACACAATAAAATTCATATACATAACAAAAGAAACATTAATTATAAGAAGGAAACTTCCAAGTCTTTAGTTTTTGCAAAACCTTGTTCTTACTCTCTCCCATGCAATTACTCTTCATGAGGAATGCAATAAGAGAAATGGAGGACCTTAAGAGGATTTAAGTGCTAGGTAGTATCCCCATGGATCCTCTTGCCTATCCCAAGAGAGTGTTTGAGTGTTGTTTCCTAAGTACTATTTTGGGTGTCAACATGTCCAAAGTGATTGTGACTTTGTTTGAAAAAATCAACCAAAGAAAGTTTTGTGTTTTGTTTGATGCATTTATCCCTTGAACAATCATCTAACACTAATAGTCTTTATCCTCCTTCATCTGGGGAAAAACTAAGTGGACTTGCTTAACCATGTATATACCACCAAAATTATTTCATCCCTATAATAATGAGTCATGGATGGCCTTGAGTTTCACATAGATTATTGGATATGTGATGGACTATTTGTAGGTAGAATTAGTCTCATCCTAGTGAAAAAATGGTTCAAGGGGGTACTTGGAAAGTGGGCCTTGGAAATATTTTTTTGGGTCCATTTTCATTTGTTTTGTGATTTTTTGTCCCATTACAAACTATTTCTACTTAAGGAATTAGGGTTGTAATCTAATCTGGGTTAACATATCAAGGTTTTGGATGTTATGGAATACCTAAATATTGTGTTGTAAATGGTGAAGTTAATACACTGAGACAAAGAGAGGTGTGGCTTTTAGTTAGGTTGGTTTTCCTAGTTAAAGGTTTCCAAGGTAAATCTTGTGTACGCTATGTGAATGTGTCATTGTTATTTTTATGTTTTAAGTTATGTTAGTAATGTTTTTCTTACACAAGGTTTTAAAATATTCATTTTGTATTAGATTAAGGTTATTGAATTTAGAGGGGCATATTTGTTGCTAAGGTTTAGCTCATTCTATGAAGAGAAAGGGTATCTTGGGTCTATGATAAACTTGTTCTTAAGTTAGAGATTTACACAGTGAATATTGTGTGAACAAAAGTGGTGAGTAGTTCAAGAATAGAAATAGATAAGTTTAACAACCAAAGCTTCTAGTTATGGAAACTAAATATGGAATATATTCTTGTATATAGAGAATAGTGGGTTGTGGATCTAGGTAAAAAATCTATTGGTATGTTAATGAAAAAAGATTAGGAAAAGTTCAAAATAAAGGAGAGAAATATGATTTGAAAATGCTTCTCGGATTTTTTGTTGTTCAATGTCTCTAGACCACTACTATTCTTGGCGAGAAGACAATGTTATGGCATCAAAGACTAGAACATATTGGAGAGAAGGGCCTTCAATGATTACATGGTAAAGGTATGGTTGAAGGTATGTTTGATTTCTCATTATATTTTAATATCTATGAACATTTTATATATGGTAACCATAATTGGGTAAGGTTCCCATTTGGTGCTACAAGAGAAAAATAAATCTTGGAGTTGATACACAATGATGTGTTTGGACCTATGCATGTTCCATCACTAGGTAAATATGTGTACCAATTTTCATTCATATATGATTTCTAGAGGAACACAGATCTATTTTCTTCAAAAGAAATTTGAGGTTTTGTATAAATTTAAAGATTTTAAGGCTCTTGTAGAGAACTAGGAAGAGAAGAAAATAAAGGTGTTCAGGATAGATCATGGTGGAGATTTATGGGTAAATGAGTTCAAGGAATTCTATAAGAAGTTAATAATAGAAAGGAAAAATACCACTCCATACACGCCACAACATAATGGAGTTGTAGAAAGAATGAATAGGACATTGATGGAAAATGCAAGAAGTATGCTCAGTGGTGCAGGGTTATCTTAGGAATTATGGCTCTCTTGTGTTGTGGATCTACCCAATACAATGATGATATATTTTGTGTTTGCGAGGAAAGGACGAGAGCGTGTGTAGGTATGAATTTTTGTGCTAGACTAGCATCAATGGGTTGCATAGTATCATCTAGGTTTGATGGTGAATTTGAGGGATAAAGTTCCCATGGGATTGAAGAGGAAGTACCTGTGATTTGTTGTGAATCGTGCAATAGGCTTTGTTGGAAGTCACCTAGTTAACAAACTCATGGTGAAAGGTGTTATTGTTGTTGATAATTTATTTACATGAAGGAAGAAAAATGAATATGTAATAGATACATAACTGGAAATATGATGAAACTGGCCTTGCAAAATGAAGCTTATAGGCTCGTAATCAAAGAAGAAACTTCATGCTCCTAAGTGACACATGGATAACAAAGGCACAATATTGTTCAATGAAGGACTAGTGAGTTGGACAACAATAATATGATGGTGTCGGTGTCTGTGTGTTTTGGTGCATCTAATGTTTATAAAGTTACCCCCAAGTTTTGCAAGAAAACATTGATTAAAATCAAATGAAAGGTGAAAGTGGAGGGAAGAGAGGAAGAAACGTATATCTATGGTTGGAGTGCAACATTCTATGTAGTAAGTATATATTTTTTAATTGTGCATTAATTTATCCATATACATGAGGTGGAAAGTAAATTATTTTGAAATTTATCCTCGATGAAAAAGAAAACAAAGTCATTTGGTGAGTACTTGACATGAAGCAGGAATTGGTTGTGGTCTTGGTAATTATTGAAAAGGGAATATTGACAATTATTTCTAAGTGGTTTTTTGACGTGGTCATATTTTTGGGTGTTTTTTCGATATATCAATGCTAAAAGTATGGAATGTGCATTGTATGGTAGCACCATTATGAAAAATTAGCAATGTAATTGAAAGAATGGTGTTTAAGTTTTCTAGGGAGTTGGTCATAGGAAATTGCAATATTGTATTGGGTTTGTTGAACAACTGAGATGGGGGGGTGAATCAGTGGTTACTGTGCTTAAACAATTATATCCATTTTTAAATTCATTACAGAACTCTCAATGATTATCAAAATAATGCAAGGAAGTAAACAATAGAACATTCAGCATCATTCACACACATGAAATACACAGAGACAGATATTTCTTGAGGAAACCCATAAAGGGTAAAAACCTCTTCTTCTTTATATGATAAGAAATATTTACATTCTGTACATTATCATACTTATGAGCACCAACTCATTGTGAGGCTACAACCTCTGTTTTGCAAGCTTCAACTTGTTGAGAGCACCAACTCTTTGTTTTCTCTAGCACCTACTCCCTAAGTGTTCCAGCACCAACTGGATGGAAGCACCAACTTCCAGTCACATAGGCACCAACCTGTATAGCAGAGAACAAAAGTTCTCCCTTGCACCTCCCAACCACCCTGAAATATAAAAATTTGCTTTCTTTGAATTTATTACATTGATTCAATAGTTGTCATTGGCTTACCAGGCTTATCATTGTTTTTCTATGCTGCTATGCTCTGCCTACATAAATGTCTTCATGTTTTCATCCTCTTCAGCTTTCTAATATTCTCCTCTGTCTTAGCATTCACACCTCGACTTTCTCTTCTTCTCAGAGATATGCATCTCTGTTCTTTTTCTTCTTCTATTCTTCATCTCCTACACCTCATGCTTCTACACGCATGCATCACTCACAACAACATCAGTTCTTCTCTGTTCTGTTTTTTCTTTTATACACATTGTGCATCTTCTTCATCCCAACACGCAATGCTTCAGCTCGCTCATCCATAACCCACATTCTCCCTCCTTGGATATTCATTGCAACTCGTCACTTCCACAGCTTCACTTCCTCCAGCCTCAATACCCTCTCTATGTTCTGCATGTCCTCTTTGTGTCCAAACCTCTGCCTGATCATCATCACCATTCTTTAGTTTATCTGGTGGTTATCCCCATGTGATCATCATCAATAGGCATTATGTTGAGATTCCTTAGCCTTTGTTGACTGTAATAGTCTTCGACCCACTTCCGTCTATCATTCGACTCTATGATGAGTCTTCAATCCACTGGAATATGTCTCACGATTCTTCTTCATCTTTGTTTGTTATCACCTGATCATGTATTTCACAAAATGTGCATTTTGTTAAACAACAGGTTGATTTAGAAGGCCAGTATTCACACGATGATTTCAACGGTCGAGATTAAATTCCGAACCCCCCTTGTCATTTTTTCTTTAATGTGGGGAGGGGGTCTAGAATGGAGCATGCATGTTTGGACAGTCATTATTTAAGAGCCTAGATGTGCAATTGAGGTTCAATTCTAGACTCCCTCCACCTTTCTGCCTTTAACGGGAGGGGGGGGGTCCGGAATGAGGTGGTTTTGTATGGGCCCCCCTTTAAACCTCTTACCGCTTCCTCCTCTTTTTACCGCCTTCACCTCCTTCTGATAGGTTTCTTCAACCTAGCCTCTCTCCTTCCCCTGTCACATATCGACACTCCCATGTCGCAATCCCTGAAATGGATCTTAGCACACGCTAGCTCCTTCCTTTCTCATGACCACCGACGATGACCAAGCGCTTGTCCATAAAGGGATTTCGCAATTCACAATTCAGGAATTCTGTTGTGAGTCTCCTTGACTCCTCCACTTTCAATTCCCGAAATAGAGCCTAGCTAGGCTAGCTCCTTTCCCTCACATAACCACCGGTGGTGACCAAGGGCCAAGTTCGAAACTGCATTTCGCAATTCACGTTTCAGGGATTCTGTGGTAATACATCACGACTCTCCATATGGTGATCTCTGAAATGGATCTTGGTTGCTCTAGCTCCTCCCTCCAAATCTCGACGACATGACCATGAGTTATGACCACTCTTCAATCAAATGAGCACTAATCTCTCTAGATCAACAGTCGAGATTTATCGTTGATCCAACGGCTTAGATCATTTCATCATCTCGCATATCGTGAGTTCAAGAGGTTAGAGCACCTCTTTTCTTTGACTTTCCAGTCAACGAAATGCTAATTTGTGACCACGTTCCCTACCTGAAGATGGACGGTCCTCTTTCTTTCGGGATTTTGTAAACCCTCTTCTCCTTACACTTAAACGAACGTGTAGGTTCCCCCGGATCCAACGATGGTTGGACCCCATGCTCGAATCTAACGCTCACAATCTGTCCTCCATATGTGCGCTCCTCCTTTCTGAACTTACGATGTCTTCTGAGCTTGTTTTCCATCACTATTATAGCCATCGTTGTTCTTTCCATCAATGAAAAGATCACTCCCAACTGTAAACCTGCCAACAATATCCCCCCTTGGCATTGATGGCAACCCTGAATGGATGCACTAATCTGTTTGGACCTCCAGCTATAGCATCCAGTCTGGACCACTCCTTTTCTCCCCCTTTGACATCAATGTCAAAGAAAACATGCTCTCCCTAAGCTTTTGTAGTACTTGTCGGAGGTATCATAGATTCAATCAACACATACTCCCCCTAACAGGATGGACTCTCTTAGGTGTGAGACGGGATGACACCCAGCTTCTGACGGAGATATTCAAATGGTGTTTTGGCTAGGGGTTTAGTAAGGATATATTCAATTCGTTTTGTGGTTGGAATGTAATGAACCTGAACCATCTGATTGGTGACCTGCTCTCTTAGAAAATGGTATTTTATGGGAATATGCTTGGTCTTGGAGTGAAGTACAAGATTCTTGGACACACTTATGGAACTAGTGTTATCACAATGAATTGGGATTGGTGCAATATATTTGACCTCCAAGTCTGCAAGTTTCTAAATTATCCATAATACATGAGTGCAACAAGTAGCAACAACAATATATTTTTCCTCTGTAGTTGATAAAGAAATGGAACCTTTCTTTTTGTTCAACCATGCTACTAGAGAATCTCCTAAGAAGAATGCACCTCCACTCATTCTTTTCCTTTCATCCATGCAGTTAGCCCAATCAACATCTGAGTAGACTGATAATTGAAAATTCTAATTCTTAGGATACCATAGGCCATAGTTCATTGTTTCTTTCAAATATTTGAATATCATTTTGGCAGCTAGCAAATGACTATGTTTAGGTGCAAACTGATATCTTCCTACCATTCCAACAACATGTGTTATGTCTGGACGAGATGTTGTGATGTACAATAGGTTTCCTATCATTGACCTATATGAACTTTGATCAACATCAGGTGAGTCATCATCCTTGCTTAATTTTCATCCAGTAACCATAGGTGTGCCCACAGGTTTAGAATCTTCCATTTGAAACCTTTTCAACATTTCTCTTAGATATTTTTCTTGAGAAATGAACATTCCTTCATACCTTTGAGTAATTTGCAGACCAAGAAAAAATGACAGTACACCTATCATATACATTTCAAACTCAGACTCCATGGCAGAAGCAAACCATTGTACCAATGAGTCCTTATTACATCTAAATATGATGTCATCTACATAGACCAACACTATGAGCAAATAATTACCATTTGTTTTGATATATATATTGTTGTCAATTGTTCCTCTCTTGAACCCTTTGTCTTGGAGATACGTATCCAGTTTTTGATACCAGGCACAAGGGGCTTGCTTTAACCCATATAAATCCTTCTTCAGCTTACAGACAAGGTCAGGATTATATGATAGTTTGAAACCCTCGGGTTTTTCCATATAGACTTCTTTTAAATCTCCATTTATAAATGTTGACTTGACATCCATTTGATAGACTTTAAAACTTTTATGACAAGAATAAGCAAGAAATATTCTGATCACTTCTAGTATTACTACTAGTGCAAATGTTTCATCAAAATCTAGTCCTTCTATTTGAGCATAGCCCTTACATACCAATCTTGCTTTGTTCCTGACAACTTGTCCCTTCTTATTCATTTTGTTCTTAAAGATCCATTTGGAACCAATGATATTTTTACCTTCAGGTCTAGGAACCATCTCCCACATATTTTTTTTCTCAATATGATCAAGTTCATCATTCATGGCTTTAACCCAATGGTCATCTTTGCTAGCTTCATTAAAATTCTTGGGTTCCAGCATGGATATAAATTCTATATGTGATTTTTCGATGTTTTTTATTATCTTTCTCCTGGTTTTTACACCTTTGTCTTTTTCACCAATTATTTGACTTGCAGGATGATTATTTTGAGTGATTCTGGAGGAGGAATTTGATGTTGTCTGCTGATTTGAGTCTATCTGGATATTTGCATCTTCATCTGGCTCAGAGTCTTCTTGTTCTGATTCTTGGACCTGTTCAGCTTCAACTTCATCTATATCCTTTGTTGTTGATTCAGTATTGTTCCCCTCTCTTACTGGGATTCCTTCATCAACTTTTATGTCAATATAGTCAACCAATCTATGCAGCCTCTTATTATAGCATTTGCATCCTTTATGTTAAATTTTTAATAATGTACCAAGGCAAGTGTTTCTCTTCCCTAGGCGCCTAAGGGGAGAAATTGTTGAAAATGGATCTTAGTCAAATTAATTTGTGAGATGCAAATTAAAAGATAACTTTATGATTAAAGTGAGGGTGAGTGAAGAGACACCAAATCTCAACCACCCATCTAATCTAATCTCAGCTATTA
>JZKD02S0267448.1:0-20672 GCA_000966675.3 Picea glauca | reverse complement strand
ACACTCGAGGAGATCTCCCATTATTACGCATTAAACCAAGATCTGCGGAGAGTTGTTTTGTCCCTTTCGATTGTTCATCTCAAACATGCGTCATCGTGTTGGCCCACTCAAGAAATATACAAGGCTTAATCGCTCATTTTCGTATCTACCATGTTAGCATTTCTATGTATGCAGTTACTAGTGTTTAATGATAAACAAAGTGACACAGAGAGGTCTTCGTTATCACCCCGCAGGGTCTCTTCACCTGACCTCCTGCTCACAGGATCATTCTTAAATCCCCTATTCGAGCCGAAGTGGCTCTTTAGATCCCGAAATGGAATCCTTGTCAAACACCCGATCCACAGGTCCTTTCTTTACCCTGTCTCTCATGGCCCCTGCACCTAACCGTGGTTATCCCCGACTCTCTATCGCGGTTTCGCGGTTCTCGCTGTCGCGAACTCCTCACCTCTCCAATCCCTGATCTCTGATTCTCCGATAAGCTCCTTCCACGCGCTAGCCCCTACCAGCTATGCTCTAGTCCATACGACCATTACCTCGTGACCTTGGTCTTTACCACTCCATCAGAGTTTCGGCATTTACGATGACACAATGTTTATGTCCACGATACTAGCGATTTCCCGATTCGCGACCCTTCCTGGATGTCTGACACCTGTCCTATCTGATATCCACGGTTGTGGTCTCTTCTCGCCATTTTGGGGTTCAACCAACCTCGAACTCTCAGTGTCGAGATTCCCGATGTGTCAATGACGCCCCGGTCCTTTGACACCTATCTTCCACTCGCTCTTGCGGTCCCACTCGCTAACCAGTGATTGTCGGGATATCGCTTCTCGTGATATCGCAATTCTCAATGCAATCCCTTATAGCTCTAACTCATGAGCCTCCGAGTTCGCGATATGTCGATGCCACTTGTCCTTTGCTCGAGCGCCTATAGCCCATACTCTTGCAATGATCGGGAAATCATGTATCACGGTTTCCAGTTGCGCGAGTTCCCTGTCCTCGAAAACCCGATTCCCCGATCCCCGACTCCTCGGGATCTCCTGCCACGTGTCCCTGCTGATGGACGATCCTGATCCTATCGAGATTTCGCGACTGTTGTTGTCCCGATTCTCATGACCTCGAGAATCCTGATTCTCCGATGGTCGATATCCCGATGCCTGTCGGGACTCCTCTCTTCCTATTCACGAGGTTAACTCCCGCGTGACTCTTGCAGATCCGACGGCTGTGGGCGATCTAATCCAAGATCTGACGGTTCAGACAATTTCTCCTCGTGCACTCCTCCTCCAGAGGCTAATCTCCGCGTAACTCCTCCCGATCCAACGGCTGTCGGGATTCCTTCATGAGATCCGACGGCTATCGGTCTCCTCCGGCTGTAGGCTCCTCCTGAGCTCCTCCTGGATGCTTAAAACCAATGGTCCAGATTCCTTCTCCTGCCGATCTGATGGCAACTGTGCTCCCTTGAGCTTCTGCACTTCCTTCTCAGCACTTGGAAGAAATTTGATTCCTGCAAGGCCTCAGCCTTCATCTCATTCTCCTCTGTGAGCTCCTTGACTTTGAGCCACGCCTACGCGTATACAACGTTGTCCTTCCTGATCTTGTCTTTGAATCCTTAAAGGATTTCGACATCTGCGCTCCTGCAGAATCTTCTCATGCACCCAGTGTGCTATCTCTTATGAGCTTCCGTAAACACTCAGATCCCTTGGGGGATTTTATCCTTCTTCTCCCCCAGATGGAGAATAGAATGGATTCCCTCCTGGCTATCCTTCTGCTCAAGCCTCTTCTTGAGTACTTCTGGGTATTTAGAAACCCAGTGAAAGTTCCCTCAGTGGACCTTTCCTCAACTTCCAGAACTCAAAGAGTTCTTTTCTACTGTGCCTGCTTGCACACCTTCTCAATGCCCTCGTGGCGGAGTATCTTCTCTACAGAACGTTCAGTAGTTCTGTCTCCCTGTGCACCCTTTGCACCTGTTCAATGCCCACCTGGCAGAGCTCTACAGAATCCTCAGTGATTATGGTCTTCCTTCTAACTCTCAGCAGAGTTCTTCTTCCTCTGTGCACCCTTGTACACACGCTCAATGCCCACTTGGAAAATCTCTACAGAATCCTCCACGATTCTGTCTGCAACTGTGTTTTAACTACACAGCCTTGCCTCCTGAGGTGTTCAGTAACCTCAAAGGTCTTCCTCCTGAGTTGATGACTTCAGTCATGTGCCTCAGCACGTCTTTGTCTGACTCCTCAGAGTTCAGAAGTGCATCCTCTGTGCACCGGTATTCAGAGACCGTAGTCCTCTGTCACGCCCTCATGGCATGAAACCTCAAAGACCTCCAACCTGAAATCAACACACTCCTGCAGAATGCATCAACACACACATACATTCACAACATATACACAGAACACACACAGACATCCATATAAGACAGAATAATGCAGGAAAAACTGCTCTGTTTATATTAATGGCAAATGCTTGTAATTTACAATTTGTGTTCCTGAGCTCTCTCGACTCTCTCGTCTCTATCATCTATCTCTTCACTAACTCAAAATGAGATCTAAAATCTCTTTTACTTGAGGGGCTCATCGAGTGCTTCCCTCCAGGTCTACCTACTCTAATAAATTACATTCAATGGTTGTCTAGTCCAGCACCTGGATCTAGGTCTCAGCCATACACACACATTAAATGCCTATCTTATCTACAGGCTGTGAAAAGGCATGGCTTCTATGGCTCACCAGCCTAAGCATTTAAATTACATTCATTTCAAATATTAAATGAGGCTATGCCTCTCTTCAACCTTTGAATGTGTGCGCACTGACGTGGTTGGCTAGCTGGCTGGCTACGAGGAGAGATACTCTTGCATCATACTCCACAGCTGCAAAAATCATGAGCTCCTGCTCATGAGCTTCCCCTGTAGCTGTGGGAATCCTCCTGGATCCCAAACGAATCTGTGAAGTTGTCCATTCGCTCCATCTTCCTGCTTATGCTGCGCTGCTGCTGCTGCTGCTTCTCTTCTGCTCAGCCTCTCCCTGCTGGCAATGTCTACTGACTCCAACATCAGCTCCATGATCACAGCGATCACCTCATCCAGTTACTCCAATGGCTGGTCCTGTTTTTGCAGTCTCCTCAGCTACAAAAATTTATGTCCATTGGGTAGATCATCATGATCTCCCATGCTTCCTTCTTCATCTTTATCTTCATCTTCATTTGTGGCCTCAAGTTGCCACTCTGCCGCAGACTTCAGCTCTGCAGTCTCTTCCTGATTGACTTGCTGCTCTGACAGCTCCAATTCTGTCAGTTCTCTTGCTGGCCCTGGATTGTTCAGCCAATCCTCCAGCATTTCCAGCTCCATCTCCCATGGAGTGATAGATCTGCCTGCTCGCTCCTCGGCCTCTTTTGTTGCTAGCTCCAATTCTACAGCGCTCTCAGCTCACTGGCTGAAACTATTGAGCTGTTCCTCAGAACGCTCATTCTCTTCTTTCGTTTATGCTTGGGCAGTCTCAAGTGTCTGCTCCAATTTCCTTTTGACAGTCATCGTCAGTTGTGACTGTTCTGCTGTTGTTGCTGCACCTGCAACATAGATTTCTGCCTCCTCCTGGGCACATGGTAGGAATATCCCAATTCCCCCAATCATCAAAAAATCATCTTGATCCTCCACCTCTGTCAGTTGCATCTGTTGATCCAAATTCACCTACTCTATCAGCTCCCCTGGCTGATCCAAATTCATCTGCTCATCCCTGCCCACCTAGAAATGTGGGATGTCCTTGCTGCCCTCTTGGCAAACTATGAGATCAACCGATCCCATCTTCATCAACACTCTTTGCATAATTGAACTCTCCTCCGAGTCCATGAGACCTTCAAATGGCCCCAAATGTTCATCTCTACCCTCATGGCAGTCTTCGATGCTTTCGCTACCCTCTTGGTAGTCTTCGAGATCCCGCAGCGATCTCCTTTCATTGCCCAGCTGGCAATGTGAAATTTCCTCATTGTCCTCCTGGCATTCCATGAGATCTTCATCCGACCTCATCTTGTTGCCCTCTTGGCAATCTGGAATTTCTTCTGCTCTGCCCTCCTAGTAGTTCTCTAAATCATCAGTCGATCTCATCTCTCTTCCCTTGCCCATATGGCCATTTGGAAACCTTCCACTGCCCTCCTGGAAGTCTATGAGATCCCTCAGCGATCTCTGATCATTCTTCTCACCGAGAATGTCTCCAATCTTTGGTTTATAGATGTAAACCATTTCTTCCTATGTGGCCTTGAGTTTTTCAGCATACCTCAGCCATCTCCTTAACAGCCTACGTTGTCTTCTAGCCATAAGCCCCATGACTGGCCATTTCATCTTCGGCTCCTTCATGGGCCACTCGTGCACCCATCTCCATTTTTCCTCTTGCCACATTCTCAATTTGAGATTCTCTATTTCATCTCTCATGTCGGCAAGTTCTTCATCCATTTTTGCAAGCTCTTCTGCCTTGCTCTTCTTCCCAGCACGCCTATGGCCTTCAGTAGCCATGTTGTTGTTCTTGTCTGCCTCCCTGGCAGATCTGTTGCTGTCACCCTGCATCCCTGAGTGTTCCAGCTTCATCTTCCTACAGTCCTGCTGACTGTCTATGGACTGCTGCCTACCTGCAACCAAGTCCTTATAGAGTCCTCAGTAACTCTATCTTCCTTCTGCTTTCCTCTTGCTTCACCTAAAATATACAGATGAAGTTCCCGCTCTGATACCACTTGACATGTATCAGAGTGCTTCTTCTCCTCTGCCTCTTCCTGCCTGAAATATACAAGCAAGAACTAGCTCTGATACCACTTGACGCAGAGAGGTCTTCGCTATCACCCCGCAGGGTCTCTTCACCTGACCTCCTACTCANACACTCGAGGAGATCTCCCATTATTACGCATTAAACCAAGATCTGCGGAGAGTTGTTTTGTCCCTTTCGATTGTTCATCTCAAACATGCGTCATCGTGTTGGCCCACTCAAGAAATATACAAGGCTTAATCGCTCATTTTCGTATCTACCATGTTAGCATTTCTATGTATGCAGTTACTAGTGTTTAATGATAAACAAAGTGACACAGAGAGGTCTTCGTTATCACCCCGCAGGGTCTCTTCACCTGACCTCCTGCTCACAGGATCATTCTTAAATCCCCTATTCGAGCCGAAGTGGCTCTTTAGATCCCGAAATGGAATCCTTGTCAAACACCCGATCCACAGGTCCTTTCTTTACCCTGTCTCTCATGGCCCCTGCACCTAACCGTGGTTATCCCCGACTCTCTATCGCGGTTTCGCGGTTCTCGCTGTCGCGAACTCCTCACCTCTCCAATCCCTGATCTCTGATTCTCCGATAAGCTCCTTCCACGCGCTAGCCCCTACCAGCTATGCTCTAGTCCATACGACCATTACCTCGTGACCTTGGTCTTTACCACTCCATCAGAGTTTCGGCATTTACGATGACACAATGTTTATGTCCACGATACTAGCGATTTCCCGATTCGCGACCCTTCCTGGATGTCTGACACCTGTCCTATCTGATATCCACGGTTGTGGTCTCTTCTCGCCATTTTGGGGTTCAACCAACCTCGAACTCTCAGTGTCGAGATTCCCGATGTGTCAATGACGCCCCGGTCCTTTGACACCTATCTTCCACTCGCTCTTGCGGTCCCACTCGCTAACCAGTGATTGTCGGGATATCGCTTCTCGTGATATCGCAATTCTCAATGCAATCCCTTATAGCTCTAACTCATGAGCCTCCGAGTTCGCGATATGTCGATGCCACTTGTCCTTTGCTCGAGCGCCTATAGCCCATACTCTTGCAATGATCGGGAAATCATGTATCACGGTTTCCAGTTGCGCGAGTTCCCTGTCCTCGAAAACCCGATTCCCCGATCCCCGACTCCTCGGGATCTCCTGCCACGTGTCCCTGCTGATGGACGATCCTGATCCTATCGAGATTTCGCGACTGTTGTTGTCCCGATTCTCATGACCTCGAGAATCCTGATTCTCCGATGGTCGATATCCCGATGCCTGTCGGGACTCCTCTCTTCCTATTCACGAGGTTAACTCCCGCGTGACTCTTGCAGATCCGACGGCTGTGGGCGATCTAATCCAAGATCTGACGGTTCAGACAATTTCTCCTCGTGCACTCCTCCTCCAGAGGCTAATCTCCGCGTAACTCCTCCCGATCCAACGGCTGTCGGGATTCCTTCATGAGATCCGACGGCTATCGGTCTCCTCCGGCTGTAGGCTCCTCCTGAGCTCCTCCTGGATGCTTAAAACCAATGGTCCAGATTCCTTCTCCTGCCGATCTGATGGCAACTGTGCTCCCTTGAGCTTCTGCACTTCCTTCTCAGCACTTGGAAGAAATTTGATTCCTGCAAGGCCTCAGCCTTCATCTCATTCTCCTCTGTGAGCTCCTTGACTTTGAGCCACGCCTACGCGTATACAACGTTGTCCTTCCTGATCTTGTCTTTGAATCCTTAAAGGATTTCGACATCTGCGCTCCTGCAGAATCTTCTCATGCACCCAGTGTGCTATCTCTTATGAGCTTCCGTAAACACTCAGATCCCTTGGGGGATTTTATCCTTCTTCTCCCCCAGATGGAGAATAGAATGGATTCCCTCCTGGCTATCCTTCTGCTCAAGCCTCTTCTTGAGTACTTCTGGGTATTTAGCAACCCAGTGAAAGTTCCCTCAGTGGACCTTTCCTCAACTTCCAGAACTCAAAGAGTTCTTTTCTACTGTGCCTGCTTGCACACCTTCTCAATGACCTCGTGGCGGAGTATCTTCTCTACAGAATGTTCAGTAGTTCTGTCTCCCTGTGCACCCTTTGCACCTGTTCAATGCCCACCTGGCAGAGCTCTACAGAATCCTCAGTGATTATGGTCTTCCCTTCTTCCTCTGTGCACCCTTGTACACACGCTCAATGCCCACTTGGAAAATCTCTACAGAATCCTCCACGATTCTGTCTGCAACTGTGTTTTAGCTACACAGCCTTGCCTCCTGAGGTGTTCAGTAACCTCAAAGGTCTTCCTCCTGAGTTGATGACTTCAGTCCTGTGCCTCAGCACGTCTTTGTCTGACTCCTCGGAGTTCAGAAGTGCATCCTCTGTGCACTGGTATTCAAAGACCGTAGTCCTCTGTCACGCCCTCATGGCATGAAACCTCAAAGACCTCCAACCTGAAATCAACACACTCCTGCAGAATGCATCAACACACACATACATACACAACATATACACAGAACACACACAGACATCCATATAAGACAGAATAATGCAGGAAAAACTGCTCTGTTTATATTAATGGCAAATGCTTGTAATTTACAATTTGTGTTCCTGAGCTCTCTCGACTCTCTCGTCTCTATCATCTATCTCTTCACTAACTCAAAATGAGATCTAAAATCTCTTTTACTTGAGGGGCTCATCGAGTGCTTCCCTCCAGGTCTACCTACTCTAATAAATTACATTCAATGGTTGTCTAGTCCAGCACCTGGATCTAGGTCTCAGCCATACACACACATTAAATGCCTATCTTATCTACAGCCTGTGCAAAGGCATGGCTTCTATGGCTCACCAGCCTAAGCATTTAAATTACATTCATTTCAAATATTAAATGAGGCTACGCCTCTCTTCAACCTTTGAATGTGTGCGCACTGACGTGGCTGGCTAGCTGGCTGGCTACGAGGAGAGATGCTCCTGCATCATACTCCACAGCTGCAAAAATCATGAGCTCCTGCTCATGAGCTTCCCCTGTAGCTGTGGGAATCCTCCTGGATCCCAAACGAATCTGTGGAGTTGTCCATCCGCTCCATCTTCCTGCTTCTGCTGCGTTGTTGCTGCTGCTTCTTCTCTTCTGCTCAGCCTCTCCCTGCTGGCAGTGTCTACTGACTCCAACATCAGCTCCATGATCTCAGCGATCACCTCATCTAGCTACTCCAATGGCTGGTCCTGTTTTTGCAGTCTCCTCAGCTACAAAAATTTATGTCCATTGGGTAGATCATCATGATCTCCCATGCTTCCTTCTTCATCTTTATCTTCGTCTTCATTTGTGGCCTCAAGTTGCCACTCTGCCGCAGACTTCAGCACTGCAGTCTCTTCCTGATTGACTTGCTGCTCTGACAGCTCCAATTCTGTCAGTTCTATTGTTGGCCCTGGATTGTTCAGCCAATCCTCCAGCATTTCCAGCTTCATCTCCCATGGAGTGATAGATCTGCTTGCTCGCTCCTCGGCCTCTTTTGTTGCTAGCTCCAATTTAACAGCGCTCTCAGCTCACTGGCTGAAACTATTGAGTTGTTCCTCAGAACGCTCATTCTCTTCTTTCGTTTATGCTTGGGCAGTCTCAAGTGTCTGCTCCAATTTCCTTTTGACAGTCATCGTCAGTTGTGACTGTTCTGCTGCTGTTGCTGCACCTGCAACATAGATTTCTGCCTCCTCCTGGGCACATGGTAGGAATATCCCAATTCCCCCAATCATCAAAAAATCATCTTGATCCTCCACCTCTGTCAGCTGCATCTGTTGATCCAAATTCACCTGCTCTATCAGCTCCCCCGGCTGATCCAAATTCATCTGCTCATCCCTGCCCACCTAGAAATGTGGGATGTCCTTGCTGCCCTCTTGGAAAACTATGAGATCAACCGATCCCATCTTCATCAGCACTCTTTGCATAATTGAACTCTCCTCCGAGTCCATGAGACCTTCAAATGGCCCCAAATGTTCATCTCTACCCTCATGGCAGTCTTCGATGCTTTCGCTGCCCTCTTGGTAGTCTTCGAGATCTCGCAGCGATCTCCTTTCATTGCCCAGCTGGCAATGTGAAATTTCCTCATTGTCCTCCTGACATTCCATGAGATCTTCAGCCGACCTCATCTCGTTGCCCTCTTGGCAATCTGGAATTTCTTCTGCTCTGCCCTCCTAGTAGTTCTCTAGATCATCAGTCGATCTCATCTCTCTTCCCTTGCCCATCTGGCCATTTGGAAACCTTCCACTGCCCTCCTGGAAGTCTATGAGATCCCTCAGCGATCTCTGATCATTCTCCTCACCGAGAATGTCTCCAATCTCTGGTTTACAGATGTAGACCATTTCTTCCTCTGTGGCCTTGAGGTTTTCAGCATACCTCAGCCATCTCCTTAACAGCCTACGTTGTCTTCTAGCCATAATCCCCCTGACTGGCCATTTCATCTTCGGCTCCTTCATGGGCCACTCGTGCACCCATCTCCATTTTTCCTCTTGTCGCATTCTCAATTTGAGATTCTCTATTTCATCTCTCATGTCGGCAAGTTCTTCATCCATTTTTGCAAGCTCTTCTGCCTTGCTCTTCTTCCCAGCATGCCTATGGCCTTCAGTAGCCATGTTGTTGTTCTTGTCTGCCTCCCTGGCAGATCTGTTGCTGTCACCCTGCATCCCTGAGTGTTCCAGCTTCATCTTCCTACAGTCCTGCTGACTGTCTATGGACTGCTGCCTACCTGCAACCAAGTCCTTATAGAGTCCTCAGTAACTCTATCTTCCTTCTGCTTTCCTCTTGCTTCACCTAAAATATACAGATGAAGTTCCCGCTCTGATACCACTTGACATGTATCAGAGTGCTTCTTCTCCTCTGCCTCTTCCTGCCTGAAATATACAAGCAAGAACTAGCTCTGATACCACTTGACGCAGAGAGGTCTTCGCTATCACCCCGCAGGGTCTCTTCACCTGACCTCCTACTCACAGGATCGTTCTTAAATCCCCTATTCGAGCCGAAGCGGCTCTTTAGATCCCAGAATGGAATCCTTGTCAAACACCCGATCCACGGGTCCTTTCTTTACCCTGTCTCTCACGGCCCCTGCACCTAACCGTGGTTATCCCCGACTCTCTATTGGGGTTTCGGGGTTTCGCAGTTCTCGCTGTCAAGAACTCCTCGCCTCTCCAATCCCCGATATCTGATTCTCCGATAAGCTCCTTCCATGCGCTACCCCTACCGGCTATGCTCTGGTCCATACGACCATTACCTCGTGACCTTGGTCTTTACCACTCCATTGGAGTTTCGGCGTTTATGATGACACAATGTTTATGTCCACGGGACTCACGATTTCCCAATTCACGACCCTTCCTGGATCTCTGACACCTGTCCTATCTGAGATCCACGGTTGTGGTCTCTTCTCGTCATTTCGAGGTTCAACCAACCTTGAACTCTCAGTGTCGAGATTCCTGATGTGTCAATGACGTCCTAGTCCTTTGACACCTGTCTTTCACTCGCTCTTGCGGTCCCACTCGCTAACCAGTGATTGTTGGGATATCGCTTCTCGCGATATCGCAATTCTCGACGCAATCCCTTGCAGCTCTAACTCAAAAGCCTTCGAGTTCACGATATGTCGATGCCACTTTTCCTCTGCTTGAGCGCCTATGGCCCACACTTCTGCAGTGATCGGGAAATCACGTATCGCGGTTTCCAATTGCGCGAGTTCCCTGTTCTCGAAAACCCGATTCCCCGATCCCCGACTCCTCGGAATCTCCTACCACGTGTCCCTGTTGATGGACAGTCCTGAACCTATCAGGATTTCACGACTGTTGTTGTCCCGATTCTCACAACCTCGAGAATCCTGATTCTCCGATGGTCGATACCCCGATGCCTGTCGGGACTCCTCTCTTCCTGTTCATGGGGTTAACTCCCGCGTGACTCCTGCAGATCCGACGGTTGTCGGCAATCTGATCCAAGATCTGACGGTTCAGACAATTTCTCCTCATGCGCTCCTCCTCCAGAGGCTAATCTCCGCGTAACTCCTCTCGATCCAACGGTTGTCGGGATTCCTTTGTGAGATCCGACAGCTATCGGTCCCCTCCGGCTGTAGGCTCCTCCTGAGCTCCTCCTGGACGCTTAAAACCAAAGGTCCAGATTCCTTCTCCTATCGATCTGATGGCAACTTTGCTCCCTTGAGCTTCTGCACTTCCTTCTTAGCACTTGGAAGAAATTTGATTCCTCCAAGGCCTCAGCCTCCGTCTCGTTCTCCTCTGCGAGCTCCTTGACTTTGAGCCTCGCCTACGCGTATACAACGCTGCCCTTCCTGACCTTGTCTTTGAATCCTTAAAGGATTTCGACGTCTGCGCTCCTGCAGAATCTTCTCATGCACCCAGCGTGCTATCTCTTCTGAGCTTTCGTAAACACTCAGACCCCTTGGGGGATTTTATCCTTCTTCTCCCCCAGATGGAGAATAGAATGGATGCCCTCTTGGCTATCCTTCTGCTCAAGCCTCTTCTTGAGTACTTCTGGGTATTCAGCAACCCAGTGAAAGTTCCCTCAGTGGACCTTTCCTCAACTTCCAGAGCTCAAAGAGTTCTTTTCTACTGTGCCTGCTTGCACACCTTCTCAATTCCCTCATGGCAGAGTATCTTCTCCACAAAACATTCAGTAGTTCTGTCTCCCTGTGCACCCTTTGCACCTGCTCAATGCCCACCTGGCAGAGCTCTATAGAATGCTCATTTATTCTGGTCTTCCTTCTAACTCTCAGCAGAGTTCTTCTTCTTCTGTGCACCCCTGTACACACGCTCAATGCCCACTTGGTAGAGCTCTACAGAATCCTCCACGATTTTGTATGCAACTGTGTTTCAGCTACATAGCCTTGCCTCCTAAGGTGTTCAGTAACCTCAAAGGTCTTCCTTTTGAGTTGATGACTTCGGTCTTATGCCTCAACACGTCTTTGTCTGACTCCTCAGGGTTCAGAAGTGCATCCTCTGTGCACTGGTATTCAGAGACCATAGTCCTCTGTCACGCCCTCATGGCATGAAACCTCAAAGACCTCCAACCTAAAATCAACACACTCCTGCAGAATGCATCAACACACACATACATTCACAGCATATACATAGAACACACACAGACATGCATATAAGACAGAATAATGTAGGAAAAACTGCTATGTTTATATTAATGGAAAATTCCTATAATTTACAATTGGTGTTCCTGAGCTCTCTCAGCTCTCTCTTCTCTATCATCTATCTCTTCACTAACTCAAAATGAGATCTAAAATCTCTTTTACCTGAGGGGCTCATCGAGCGCTTCCCTCCAGGTCTACCTACTCTAATAAATTACATTCAATGGTTGTCTAGTCCAGCACCTGGATCTAGATCTCAGCCATACACACACATTAAATGCCTATCTTATCTACAGCGTGCGCAAAGGCATGGCTTCTATGCCTCACCAGCCTAAGCATTTAAATTACATTCATTTCAAATATTAAATGAGGCTATGCCTCTCTTCAACCTTTGAATGTGTGCGCGCTGACATGGTTGGCTGGATGGATGGCTGCGTGGAGAGATGCTCCTGCATCACAAAGCATCATGCAATAGTTGTCCAAATTGTCATTAATGAATGAAATTCTTGAGGATATCTCCCATTCACACACATTGGACCAAGATTTGCGCAGGGTTATATTATCCCTTCTAACTTTTCATTTCATTCATCGTCTGGAGAAAACAAACGTTCTTGTAGACTTATGGCAACAGCTCGACAGCAATGTTTTGGAGATACTTAAAATATCTCCAGACATCAGGACTAGAACTTCCAATGGTCCATGGCATACTTTTACTATTCATCCCATTCCGCCCAGAACGAAATGATTTGGACCTCCAGAATCGCTCGTGCAGGCTGCGTCCCTAAGGTTTTTGACTGTAAGGAGGTGGTCTCTTGGTGCGCCGAAAAATGTACAAGTCAAGGAATTATTCCACTGTATGACCATTCTCCTGTTTCTTTGTCTCCTCAGGTCTTCCACAAGATGTTAAAATTGTCGGAGCCAACATTAACGTTCAGAGGACAAGACTGCAAGAAGTTCCCAGAAAAACATGATAACGGGTTGGACATCTTGTTCAAGTTCCTTGAAGACCCAACAATAGTTCCTCAAGATATCACAAAGTTTCAAGTAAGTTCCTTTAGAAATCAATTCCGGGAAATTGCTTGGCTATTTACAAGAATAACGGGACAGGCATCCATGGCAAGCATTTACCATATAATTATTTATATTTTTTACTTCATAGTCAAGGAACAATTCATTTTCAATTGGGAGAAGCTAATTTCCATTGAGATATGTTCCTAGTTGTCATGATTCAAAGCATCAAATAAATTTTATATGTCATCCTACTTGATTTTCGCAATAGTGCATTGTTGTCCATTTCCAAAACTTTCTCTTTCGAATAAAATAAACTATGGATTCGACCCAGTAACATTCTGGTACCAAGCCCTGTGGAGGCACAAGGCCTTCCATTGGTTTTATGAAGTTTTTAATGGCTTTTTCTCAGTTTTCAAAGATTTGTTGTTAGGAAAGGATGCTCCCCGGATGTCTGGCCAGGCAACCAAGTTTTTGAAGAAGAAGGGAACACTTGAACAAAAGGAAAATCACACTATACTCATGGTCTTTGGCTCTAAGGAAAATCCTACTATCCTTCCATGCCACATCACAGACAAGATGTTTGTTGCAAAAATAGCAAGGCAATACAACCACTAGTTGCATTTTTTCCATGACAAGAAAAAAAAACAATTCATTCCTCTGCCCTGGAAAGTCTGAGACTTTGTGTGCAAAAACATCAACAAGATTAACGAATTTGTTGGCCATTTCAAGAAATTGAACCTAACGTATGTGGAAAGGCTAAAAGGGTTCGACCCTAATGGGATTTTTCGAGAACATTTACTTGCAGTTGGATTTAACATCTATTTTATCCATAGACACCTGACCTAAGACAAGGGCAATGACGACAACAATGTTGCTTCTGGAAATTGCAACGCAGAGACATTGCAAATCATGACTGAATTGTATAGACAATAGGGAAAAGTATCCAATGAGAAGAGTGCCTAGTCCCCCGCAACACTCCCAAGAGCACGACATCATGGAGCATCGCTTCAACGACCCATCCCAATAAGAAAGTAGCCCACAAATCTTCGAACGGAGGAGGAGATAAGAACCCTCCTCACATAAAAATTGATAGTTCTCACAAAATTCCACTGACAAAGAAGAGAAAAAAAATAAGCAATTACAGGGGCTCATCCTGCGCTAGTCCAGGTTTATATGGTGCTCTTCATCTCCTTCCTACCTTGTCTCGTTCTCCTCCCTTTGCTCCACCAAGCGTATNTCACCCCGCAGGGTCTCTTCACCTGACCTCCTACTCATAGGATCATTCTTAAATCCCCTATTCGAGCCGAAGCGGCTCTTTAGATCCCAGAATGGAATCCTTGTCAAACACCCGACACACGGGTCCTTTCTTTACCCTGTCTCTCATGGCCCCTGCACCTAACCGTGGTTATCCCCGACTCTCTATTGGGGTTTCAGGGTTTCGCCGTTCTCGCTGTCGAGAACTCCTCGCCTCTCCAATCCCCGATATCCGATTCTCCGATAAGCTCCTTCCATGCGCTACCCCTACCGGCTATGCTCTGGTCCATACGACCATTACCTCGTGACCTTGGTCTTTACCACTCCATTGGAGTTTCGACGTTTACGATGACACAATGTTTATGTCCACGGGACTCACGATTTCCCAATTCGCGACCCTTCCTGGATCTCTGACACCTGTCCTATCTGAGATCCACGGTTGTGGTCTCTTCTCGTCATTTCGAGGTTCAACCAACCTCGAACTCTCAGTGTCGAGATTCCCGATGTGTCAATGACGTCCCGGTCCTTTGACACCTGTCTTCCACTCGCTCTTGCAGTCCCACTCGCTAACCAGTGATTGTTGGGATATCGCTTCTCGCGATATCGTGATTCTCGACGCAATCCCTTGCAGCTCTAACTCAAAAGCCTTCGAGTTCACGATATGTCGATGCCACTTTTCCTCTGCTTGAGCGCCTATGGCCCACACTCCTGCAGTGATCGGGAAATCACGTATCGCGGTTTCCAATTGCACGAGTTCCCTGTTCTCGAAAACCCGATTCCCCGATCCCCGACTCCTCGGGATCTCCTACCACGTGTCCCTGCTGATGGACGGTCCTGATCCTATCGGGATTTCACGACTGCTGCTGTCCCGATTCTCACAACCTCGAGAATCCTGATTCTCCGATGGTCGATACCCCGATGCCTGTCGGGACTCCTCTCTTCCTGTTCATGGGGTTAACTCCCGCGTGACTCCTGCAGATCCGACGGTTGTCGGCAATCTGATCCAAGATCTGACAGTTCAAACAATTTCTCCTCATGCGCTCCTCCTCCAGAGGCTAATCTCCGCGTAACTCCTCTCGATCCAACGGTTGTCAGGATTCCTTTGTGAGATCCGACAGCTATCGGTCCCCTCCGGCTGTAGGCTCCTCCTGAGCTCCTCCTGGACGCTTAAAACCAAAGGTCCAGATTCCTTCTCCTGTCGATCTGATGGCAACTTTGCTCCCTTGAGCTTCTGCACTTCCTTCTCAGCACTTGGAAGAAATTTGATTCCTCCAAGGCCTCAGCCTCCGTCTCGTTCTCCTCTGCGAGCTCCTTGACTTTGAGCCTCGCCTACGCATATACAACGCTGCCCTTCCTGAGCTTGTCTTTGAATCCTTAAAGGATTTCGACGTCTGCGCTCCTGCAGAATCTTCTCATGCACCCAGCGTGCTATCTCTTCTGAGCTTCCGTAAACACTCAGACCCCTTGGGGGATTTTATCCTTCTTCTCCCCCAGATGGAGAATAGAATGGATGCCCTCCTGGCTATCCTTCTGCTCAAGCCTCTTCTTGAGTACTTCTGGGTATTCAACAACCCAGTGAAAGTTCCCTCAGTGGACCTTTCCTCAACTTCCAGAGCTCAAAGAGTTCTTTTCTACTATGCCTGCTTGCACACCTTCTCAATGCCCTCATGGCAGAGTATCTTCTCCACAGAACATTCAGTAGTTCTGTCTCCCTGTGCACCCTTTGCACCTGCTCAATGCCCACCTGGCAGAGCTCTATAGAATGCTCATTTATTCTGGTCTTCCTTCTAACTCTCAACAGAGTTCTTCTTCTTCTGTGCACCCCTGTACACACGCTCAATGCCCACTTGGTAGAGCTCTACAGAATCCTCCACGATTATGTCTACAACTGTGTTTCAGCTACATAGCCTTGCCTCCTAAGGTGTTCAGTAACCTCAAAGGTCTTCCTTTTGAGTTGATGACTTCAGTCTTGTGCCTCAACACGTCTTTGTCTGACTCCTCAAGGTTCAGAAGTGCATCCTCTGTGCACTGGTATTCAGAGACCATAGTCCTCTGTCACGCCCTCATGGCATGAAACCTCAAAGACCTCCAACCTGAAATCAACACACTCCTGCAGAATGCATCAACACACACATACATTCACAGCATATACATAGAACACACACAGACATGCATATAAGACAGAATAATGCAGGAAAAACTGCTCTGTTTATATTAATGGCAAATGCCTATAATTTACAATTGGTGTTCCTGAGCTCTCTCAGCTCTCTCTTCTCTATCATCTATCTCTTCACTAACTCAAAATGAGATCTAAAATCTCTTTTACCTGAGGGGCTCATCGAGCGCTTCCCTCCAGGTCTACCTACTCTAATAAATTACATTCAATGGTTGTCTAGTCCAGCACCTGGATCTAGATCTCAGCCATACACACACATTAAATGCCTATCTTATCTACAGCGTGCGCAAAGGCATGGCTTCTATGCCTCACCAGCCTAAGCATTTAAATTACATTCATTTCAAATATTAAATGAGGCTATGCCTCTCTTCAACCTTTGAATGTGTGCGCGCTGACATGGTTGGCTGGATGGATGGCTGCGTGGAGAGATGCTCCTGCATCACAAAGCATCATGCAATAGTTGTCCAAATTGTCATTAATGAATGAAATTCTTGAGGATATCTCCCATTCACACACATTGGACCAAGATTTGCGCAGGGTTATATTATCCCTTCTAACTTTTCATTTCATTCATCGTCTGGAGAAAACAAACGTTCTTGTAGACTTATGGCAACAGCTCGACAGCAATGTTTTGGAGATACTTAAAATATCTCCAGACATCAGGACTAGAACTTCCAATGGTCCATGGCATACTTTTACTATTCATCCCATTCCGCCCAGAACGAAATGATTTGGACCTCCAGAATCGCTCGTGCAGGCTGCGTCCCTAAGGTTTTTGACTGTAAGGAGGTGGTCTCTTGGTGCGCCGAAAAATGTACAAGTCAAGGAATTATTCCACTGTATGACCATTCTCCTGTTTCTTTGTCTCCTCAGGTCTTCCACAAGATGTTAAAATTGTCGGAGCCAACATTAACGTTCAGAGGACAAGACTGCAAGAAGTTCCCAGAAAAACATGATAACGGGTTGGACATCTTGTTCAAGTTCCTTGAAGACCCAACAATAGTTCCTCAAGATATCACAAAGTTTCAAGTAAGTTCCTTTAGAAATCAATTCCGGGAAATTGCTTGGCTATTTACAAGAATAACGGGACAGGCATCCATGGCAAGCATTTACCATATAATTATTTATATTTTTTACTTCATAGTCAAGGAACAATTCATTTTCAATTGGGAGAAGCTAATTTCCATTGAGATATGTTCCTAGTTGTCATGATTCAAAGCATCAAATAAATTTTATATGTCATCCTACTTGATTTTCGCAATAGTGCATTGTTGTCCATTTCCAAAACTTTCTCTTTCGAATAAAATAAACTATGGATTCGACCCAGTAACATTCTGGTACCAAGCCCTGTGGAGGCACAAGGCCTTCCATTGGTTTTATGAAGTTTTTAATGGCTTTTTCTCAGTTTTCAAAGATTTGTTGTTAGGAAAGGATGCTCCCCGGATGTCTGGCCAGGCAACCAAGTTTTTGAAGAAGAAGGGAACACTTGAACAAAAGGAAAATCACACTATACTCATGGTCTTTGGCTCTAAGGAAAATCCTACTATCCTTCCATGCCACATCACAGACAAGATGTTTGTTGCAAAAATAGCAAGGCAATACAACCACTAGTTGCATTTTTTCCATGACAAGAAAAAAAAACAATTCATTCCTCTGCCCTGGAAAGTCTGAGACTTTGTGTGCAAAAACATCAACAAGATTAACGAATTTGTTGGCCATTTCAAGAAATTGAACCTAACGTATGTGGAAAGGCTAAAAGGGTTCGACCCTAATGGGATTTTTCGAGAACATTTACTTGCAGTTGGATTTAACATCTATTTTATCCATAGACACCTGACCTAAGACAAGGGCAATGACGACAACAATGTTGCTTCTGGAAATTGCAACGCAGAGACATTGCAAATCATGACTGAATTGTATAGACAATAGGGAAAAGTATCCAATGAGAAGAGTGCCTAGTCCCCCGCAACACTCCCAAGAGCACGACATCATGGAGCATCGCTTCAACGACCCATCCCAATAAGAAAGTAGCCCACAAATCTTCGAACGGAGGAGGAGATAAGAACCCTCCTCACATAAAAATTGATAGTTCTCACAAAATTCCACTGACAAAGAAGAGAAAAAAAATAAGCAATTACAGGGGCTCATCCTGCGCTAGTCCAGGTTTATATGGTGCTCTTCATCTCCTTCCTACCTTGTCTCGTTCTCCTCCCTTTGCTCCACCAAGCGTATTTTTCTGATGCACGTTGGGGTTCCATTTATGTCGGCTGGAGTAATGTCTATATGGTGGACATAGCATAAATAGAGTTGGAATTGTCTTTCCATCCGCTCCAGTTTTTCCTGCTAGCTTCGTTGGTCTTCCGCAAGTCTTTTTTCCCCCACCTCTAGGTTGCTAAGGCGTTTCAAAATACCTATAAGCACCTTCTTCTATTCTCTGGTTTCTGTCCTGTTGGTCTCCCTCCGATCCGCACACATCTTACCTATCAGCATTTTTGTTATCCAGGCTTCCTCCACCGTCCTGTGGTAGAGAGTTGTCTTGGGTTGTGTGGCTCTAGGGTCACCTATCCCCCCCACTTCCTGAGTTATTTTTGTCCAGGCTTGCTCCTGCGACCATTGTTGATTTCACTCTCCCATCTTTTGATGATCGTCTTCCCCTTTATGTCTACCTGCTTGAGGAAGGTACTCTTTGCTTCCCTGGCCGCCTATTCGATTCTTGTCATCCTCCAGGCGTTCTGCAAAGGTTCAGTCCCCTGGGGGCCTCTCTTATTGTTGGATTTCTTCATGCGTACCATCTTCGCTTACAAGTGGTAGTTTTTATGTTGGGTTATTCCCCTATTCCACTTCACCTCTTTCTGGTATGTGAGGTGGCCCCTATAATTTCTTTGCTCCGGTCTGTGGTTCTTTCTATTATATCTTCTTTTATGGAGCCAACTCGGCTGTGGTCCCATCCTTGCAATCATGGCTTGCTCATCAAGATGGTCCTTTTGGTCAGTATCCCATGTTCCAGAGCGTGTGCACTTGATGACCTTGTCGTAATCCTTGTGCCAATGATTTTCTCTGCACGTTGTACGCCATTCCTTTCCCCATCCCATAATTGTACTTGGGTGAGGTGTGCCCAGACTTGGCCCTGGTGAACCCTTTCGTCCTTCGTCCTTCGCCTCCTGCGGGTTATCTATTCTTCTTTCCCACGGGTAGCCTCTGTACTTCTTTCTACTGATGAGACTGTGGTGTCGTGCTTTTGCCTAATGTGTGATCTGTGTCTGCATTTATAGCCTTGTTTGACTGGTGGGAAATCAGATTCTGCCTGGAACCTATGTGCCCTTCAATGCCTGTTGCACCTCCATTCTTGTCGTAATCTTCCATACTACTACTGTTGTTCTAGTCTTTTGATGCAAGTTGGATGCAATGTGCTTGGAATTGACCTTGCGGGATGTTGCTCCAGATTGTGTCCAATTCTGGACCTTTGTTATCGACCCCCTCATTCGCTATTATGTCTGCTAGTCCATTTGCTGACCTCTGAACCCAACGCAACTCCACAGTGATCCCTGTCCGCAAGTACTCCTGGATTTTTTGCAGTAGGTGGGCCAATCACCAGTGCCTCTGGATTTTTCCCATTCTGGTATCGTTTTGGATTTTTCTTACTATGTTGATAACCAGCACGGAATCTCTTTCCACTATGGTGTTTGTCATCCCCTCCCGACTTAGAATCTCCAGGCCAGTCTCTAGGGCTCCGAATTCTGCAGCGTTGTTGGTTGAGTTGCCTAGACTTCCAGCATATAGTCGGATGATGTTTCCTTTACTGTCCCTGATTACTCCTCCCAAACCTGTTCTCCCTACGTTTCCCTTCACAACCCCATTGAAATTCAACTTGAGGGAGCCTAAAGGTGGCGGTTTCCAGTTGTGCTCACCTACTTGGAGTTGCGGTGACCGTCTGCTCTAATTGGGGTTTCGTCCACCATTCAGGTGGAAGATCTCTAGGACTCAAGAATCCTGATCAGTGGATTGTGCTCTACCTACCTGGCATTTGCGGCTCTGCACCATCTCTCATATCATGGAGATTATTGTTTCCTTGATATTCCCTTCGGGTCGGATTTGGTTTCTGAAAATGTGTTGGTTCCTTTCCTTCCATATCGACCATATGATCATTCTTGGGGTGAGGATCCAACAGAGTTTCACCTCTTAGTGTTCGTTGTAGTTCTCTTTCCAGAGATTGATGGTTGTGACAATGTTACCTCAGATCCTGTCGGACTGGTGGAAGATACTTGTCGCCCAGTCCCAAAGTTCTGCAGTGTAGGCGCATTCGTCGAGGAGGTGGTTTGTTGTTTCTTCCTGGGCTTGACAAAGATGACATCTTGATGGACCTATGAATCCCCTTTTCCTTAGGTTATCCCAAGTTAGAATGCAGTTGTGT
>JZKD02S0267414.1:192531-205414 GCA_000966675.3 Picea glauca | reverse complement strand
CCTGGATAGATAGGTGCGGCCTAGTTGTCTCTTCATAGCCGTGGAGTTAAATTGTACTTTTGCTGGTTGAATTTGTCAAAACGTCACTCCTAAGCTAGCTAACCTGTAGAACACCAAAATTTATATATAGGTGACGTCATAGTCTCGATTTCTTGCTTATACCTAAAACGTTGTGACTATTTTCACCTATTTTGATTGACATTGAGTTACTTAATGCATCTGTAAGCTAAATTTGTAAAACGTTTTTGCTCTTTGTCTCTCATTTTGACTCTTGGATAAAGCCTGACGTCACACCTACTGCAGAAATAATATAGGTGACGCAGCAACATTATGTATATGAGCTGAACTCTATTGCATTAATGATATGATACATGGTTTAATTGCAAACATTGAATGCTCTTATCTATTTGCTTTGTTGAAGAAGTGATATAAGTTAGTTATCTTTGCTTAGCAATCATTGACTTCGTCAACAATTGCATTTGATCATTAGCTCATATATATATATTTGAAAGATAGTCTTAAATGCTCATGAAGTACTAACCCACTGCAAGCACACATTTCTAGTTGTATTTGTCTTGTCTCGCAAACAGGTGCCTCATCAGTGGATTGTTCTCTTTGACTATCTCTTCTTGGGTAGCAATCTGTGAAAGGGAATATATTTGACTTGGTCCATTACCTTTTAGCCTTTCATCTACCCAGATTGCCCAGGGACGTCTCCCTTGAACTAGCCCTCCTAAATAGAAAGAGCTCCCCATCGAGGTGACAGTGGGTGGGGAAGCTCCTGTTACGCCGGTTTTAAGCCTTGACTCAAGCTCTTTTAACCTTTCCTACAAACCGTGCGATAACAGGCCCAAATCTTCGACTTCCATGGGGTCGTGTGGCTGACCCCTTGATTCTTCCTCTCTAGAAACCTGCTGAATGGAATTTGCAAAATCATGGTTATTGGATGCCTGGGAGAAAGAGTCCTTTTGTTGTGCATAATTGTCATTCAAAACCGTTGACATTCGACCTCTAAAGCATCAGCCCTCCACATATGTACCTAACTTAGTTCCAAAACATTAGCCACACTTCTAGCTACAACTTGTTCCAGCTTAGATAGTTTCACATTGATTCTATGAAGAGTTCGATTGTTTTCCTGGTGTGCCTCCTCATGCCTGCGAAGGATCTTCTTCACATATATTTAGTCGATATCACTCATATTGATTGTAGAAAAATCTTGCGCATAAAATATGTCGAACCACATAAATTTCCAGCTACACTCCCCAATTCTAAACATAAATAATTGATATTTTATCCCAATCGTAACTTTGTTAAATTTCAGAATAGAAGGATTTATTTGAAAACTTAAAGAAGGAAATGCAGATAACAAGGAAATAGGAAAAGAAAACTAAGAAACATGAAAATTGTCAAACCATTCCAGAAAGACCACCGACATTGAGAAAGTTGGACAACCCACACTCATCAACCCATTATTGATGCACACCCAACACACATAAACATCAAATTTATTGAAACCTTGGACAACGACCACGTCGGAGCACCCAAAATAGACCTACTGGAGCTAAAGAACTCTCCTCTCCATCAGATATAAACCATTGAACTCACTGCCATTGATTGAATGATCCCACATTTCAATGAATTTCCACACATATTGCATTCAATAACACCTTGATCCAGCCAACCGTTCAAGCGTGCGAGTAGTAACAACCTTCTGCCATATCTTCCCTTAAATGTACCATCCATGATTTGCATAGAAAAGGGTGAACATTTAACGACCTCCTTGGCTATGGAATGGGGTTAGATGTTACAATCCCATTTTTAACCAATGTCCCAACATTTAAATGAGAGGCTATTTTATCCCAATGGTCCACCGAGCTATTAAGCTCTCATTTTATATGAAAGAAAGATATTTCCCCAAAGTGTGTGACCATGTATCTTATCCTTGAGAGTATGGAGCTCAATGCATTGTTTCCCATGTCAACATGAATTCCCATGGATTTTATGATCAACATCAAGTCACCTAGTACCACAAGATCATTAATTCATAATTCCTTTGCGAGACATAGGCCCATCCACAACGAATAGGCCTTGGTGAGGTTATTGGAAACATTTCCTAGACCCCAAGCATAATATATCAATCTTTTTCATCAGCTATCATAGATATTCCCCCCTGCTCTTGCCACCCCTGAAATTGATTGAATGTTAACGTGGTAAAATTTCATAATTGTATTTAATAGGGACACATGGTTTTTTTCTCTCATGGTGTGAAATAGATTGAATGCTAGTGTAGTCAAAATTCATAATTGTGTTTTCATATACATGGCTCTCATGATTAGTATATAGTAAAACAAATGCATGATAATCATCAATCTCATAAATATTTTGATATTATAAAAATGATAATTAAAATAAATTAATTAATACATGATTATAAATATAATAATAATAATAAAATAATCAATAATAATTACATTAATAAAAATAATTAAGTAATTGATAATAAAAATGAGGAATAATAATAATAATAAAATAATTATTCATAACCATGTCACAATTTTGATGCTAACACAACACAAATTTAAAATTGACACCATGCAATTTAACTCGATATGTTGTAATCTATTTTTTTCCCAAGATAGTTTATGAAGAGGATAATCAAGAAACATATTAGGGGGTCACCAAGAATGAACTCTTGTCTATCATGTCTACCTTCCACAAAGATAAAATTCCTAGCCCTAACTGTTGGACTCTTGAATTCTATCTGGGTTTCTTTGAGTTTTTGGGTGAGGATCTTCGTGTGGTGAAAAAAGTTAGGGTTTCTAGGCAGGTATTAGGATCATTTAACTCCAAATTTATTGTACTCATTCCAAAGGTTGATCGGCTAGATAATTTTGATGCTTTCATACCTATAGCACTATGTAATTGTGTTTACAAGATCTTTTCTAAACATTGGCAGTTTGACTGCAGAAGTTACTTTCAAACACTAAAACACTTGAACAATTTGGTTTCTTGGAAGGTCACCAAATCCATGAATTTATACGCTTGGCACAAGAGGGATTACATACCATCAAATCTATGCATATGCTAGTTATGGTGATCAAGTTAGACTGATCAAATGCATATAACAAGACATGTTGGTTGTATTTAAGATTGTTGTTTATTCATATCGAGTTCAATCTACCAATGGTAAATGGGATAATGGGGTCCGTTACTTCAACTTCCTATGTAGTACTTATCAATGGCTCAACATATTCATTATTCAAACCATCCAAGGGCTTAAGAGAAGGGTTCCCTTTGTCCCTTTATCTTTTTTTATTGGTGATCGAGGGGCTAAGCAAGTCTATATTAGATTCCAAGAAGAACATATCCATCTAGGACATCAAGGTTGAAGGTAATGAATTTATTACTCGTTTCTTTTTGTAGATGATGCTAACACAAGACAAATTTGAAACTGACACAATACAATTTGACTCAATATGATGTACCTTTAATGCAAAACAACACAATTTTTTGACATGTGTGATTCTATTACTACGCAAAGTTGATGTAATATGCACAAATATGATTCTAACTAGACACAAATTTTGGATTTTGTAGCCACTATGAGGCACATGTGACACCCATGTAGACAATATTGATGCATCATGATGCTAATTCGACATGAAAAATGCATGTTCAATGAAACAACAACACATATTTGATGCTAAAAGCCAATTTTTTAAGCATCTGCAATGCACCAACAATGTGATGTGTGATTTAGTGATGAATATTCCATCAGTACGATGACGTTGGCAAGGGTGCACATAAAAAAAGATGATCTTAGAAAGACCTATTATGAAACAAATTAGAACATTCACAAATGTATTGTGTCTACCATTATCTAAACTTAAATTTCTTTTGAAAAAATACATTACATAATAACACTAAAAATGATGTTATAACAATATATTGTAGTATTAAATATCAATATAAAAATAATCATGCTACATAATAATATTGAAAATAACATTACCAAAAACATCACTTGTATCCCATTTACTAAGTCCCACTTCAAAAATTCCCTTCTTACTTATCAAATCAATTTGCATTTCTATAAATCAACCTTCTTCATTTATGCTATCTTAAACTTCCACACTTAACATTATTAATACAATTTACTTTTATAAACTTAATCTAATAATCTTTGTTCAAGTACCTTTCAGACAACCCTCTTTTAAGTGGTAAAAACTTGAACTTGTTGACGAAATAGCATAACATATGAAATACCTAATATAATATTATATAGATAACAATCAAATGTTAATATATGATCAAGTGTCTAAATCTATGGAGCAACCATGAGAATCGAATTACAAGTTTTATTTTTATTTTTTCACATGCAATGGTAATAAAACTATTAATGATATGAATTCATGTATATCTGTGTTGCCTTCTAAAGTTGAGATATGAAATTGAGCATGTAGATGTACTAAGTTTTGCTTAGCCATTCTCTTGTCAATAAAGTTGAATATATATTGATGTTTGAAGACTTCCAATGTGAGAACAATTCAAGGTTCGTAAACTTGCAATGTATATCATTGATAATGGATAATGCCTCACCTTAATTAATCATGTCACCCATGCCTTTTGAGTCATTGTCTTTGAAAATGTGATTGGTTTCTTTGGTGTCAATTGATCACATGTCCATTTCCCAATGTCCGTTTACATTAGCCACACATAACAACATAGATGATACAGATTCATGAATTTATCCATGTAATTATAATCCATAACTAGAGCGTTGTTTCTCACATGGGTGATCATCATTTCATCATTGTCAATGCCAACTCAAAACCAAAGCATTCATAAAATTTGAGGCTTAAAATGAGTCTTTTATGGAAAATAATAAAATAATAAAGTAAGAGTTATAAATTTTCAAAGAGAAAAAAAGAAAAGTAAATTTACCTAAATTTTAAGTGTAGGCACTCATTAGATGTGGAATTAAAGTTTGCATCCAACGGTACCCACTCTGCAAACTTTTGATAGACCCATAGTGAGATAAATTGGAAATACATGAAAAKAATGTGTTTCTAGAAAAKAAACACRTATCAATCACATATAATCCACTTTGATATTCCCATTCACCCATTTMAGGGTATGTTTTKTCAATCAAACCCTTAACRAGTCCTTGAGGCTYATCATCTCATTTGATTTTAAGATATAATTTCTCTTCTCGAGAAATGTRCATCAACATGCATGTATGAGGAGTAAGCTAATATTGTARCAAAATGACSCTCTTTTAGKCAAAAAATGGATAAGAGTTCGAMAAAACTTTCAAACAWGAAAAGAATTCCACCATGATCCAAATTTCATGYATGGTAAAACAATATCCTTAAAGATTATGCCTAATTTTAAATMGATACAAAAACTTGATCAAAATTCCAAAGTGATATGARCTCCTCTAACTTCTTGTATAAATTCCAATAACATATTACAAAACTCCATATAGGGTTATGGTTTCTCCACATCATGATACATGCATTCCTCACTTTGGTGGCTTACACCCAAATATGACCTTTTACGTAGAGCAGTTCTTGGGGCTCAGGGATAGGTTGATCGTTTGACTACATTATACACTTAGTCACTAGGCACACAATCTCCAGATTCCACTACGTCATTTCAAAGTGGGATCCCATAGACTTTGAGTTGAGACAGACCACCAAATCGATAGAAAAGACAATATTAGGTTGAGACCGATGAACACTTCATCGTCCATTGCCCCATCTACTATGAGATAAGGGGGAGGTTTCATTGCTTATTCAAGGGGGCTCAGACCCTCATTGGCTTCTTCAACTATCTTGATTAGCGATGCTTAGCTTTATACATATAGGAGGCCCTCAGGTTTCTAGTCCATACTCTTTAGGCTCCTACAAGACCAGACCCTATTCGGCGGATCCCCTCTTTCTTCATAGTGCTACCTTCTGGTAGGGGCACTCAGAGACAAATTGACACCAGCACAACTCCAGACTCTAGATCAGTGCAGACCAATGGGATCTTCTTCCGTCCCACGAGATTTCAACAACTTATGACCATAGAAGATCCCTTCCTAGGAGATGGATGAGATCCCTAAGGGCTCGTCAGGGTACTACATCTTCTAGTCAACAACATTGTGGACGATTTAGGTATCCCACCGGTTCCCCCTCCAGACATCCTACTATACTTAGTTTTCTTCACTCGACCTCAGATGATAGGAGAGATGGGTCCATTCCATGACTGACCTATTTCATCACCTCGGGTTCCTCTCGTTCATGGATCTTCTCCTATAATATATCTCCTCGTCTGAGCCGGTCTCTAGGCTCGGGGTCAAGGGTTCTTCATGTCTACGACTTCACCTTGTTTCATTGTATTGTCATTTTACTTTCTGCATCTTGCCTTCATAGGAGGCCTTTTAGTACTCCTTCTTTGTAATGATATCATTACACTCATTAGTCCATTTGATCTACTTTTATAATTATTAATCAGACATTAATAAAATCATCTTATCTTATCTTATCTCATCATTAACTTAATTGGTGCCTATCATATATTAACAACTAAAGAATTTGAAAGCATAAACATAAACTTCATCCAAATAAACACTAGATCCCCTTACTACCACAAATCAATCAATTATAAGATAGTATTATGAAGAATTCATAAAAAAAACATCAAAAATATGTATAATCCATTAAGGAAATAGATATCTCAAATTGGCATTATTCCTAGTTCTCAACAACCATGCAACATATAACCATAAAGCCTAATAACTTAATTAGGATAATCTCAATTATAATACTACCACAAATCAATTATAAGATAATATTAAAAAAAATAAAAATTATGTAATCCATTAAAGAAATAGATATCTCAATTTGGCATTATTCCTAGTTGTCAACAACTACGATTCAAGTTTCATTGAAATGCAACATATAACCATGAAGCCTAATAACTTAATTAGGATAATCTCAATTATAATTTTATTATAATACTTAACATGCTAAAACCTTGTGTACATGGCAAAATGAAACCATGTGACCAAAGCTTTTAGCCTTGAACACACTCAATTTTAATATTTATCTTGCCACCAAATAGATTTTCCAGTGTATTGAACTCACACGAATTCAAAAAGCTTTTTCACTCTATTGAACTCACACGAATTCAAAATTAGAACATTTATTAAAATAATTGTATTAATCAACAACAAATTACCATGGAACTACAAAATCATGATTCCCAATCACCGTCATCACCGCGAGGAAACCGGATAACGACAACGCAACGTTCAATTCCGAGATTACTCTAGAAGACAACTTTTCCCAAGAAAAAGCACCTTTTCCCAAGAAGGAAAAAGCAGTCGCTCCATCCTTCCAACGGTCATTCCATTTTTTATATAAAACTTGAAGGTTTCAATCGATGGTGCCTCGCCTAGGAGCTGTTTTTATTTTTCATACTGAGCTTCCATTGATTTTTCTTCTGGCATTGCCATTTTTGTTAATTTCATGCGCTGCCTCCCATTTTTGTATGGTTGCTTTTGCGGTACGTTTCTATGTTTTTGCGGTGCACCGTTCTTTTCTTTTCTATCTTTTGATTTCGATCATCCCACGGCCAGTTGAATTCTATAGCTTGGATTTCATTAGATTAATATCAGGCTGGTAAGAGAAGTCATCTTGATGTTATTATTATTAGTCGAAAATAGTTTATTTCATATGGTTTGAAAGTGTTTGTTTAACCATGAACGATCTGCGCAGGAATACACATATCATTAGCACGGGTTTGCGAAAAGTTTCAGAAGTGTCCATGCTTAAATAACTGATAAGGTGAGTTTCTTAAATTCCTTTTACTGAAGGACTCATGCATTTAATGTAATAAAAACCCGGATCAAATGGACCTGATGGAAATACGAACTTATTTCTACTTCAACTCGTGCATGATGAGTAATATTTTTATTTTTTCTATTACCGGCATGAGAACCTATTAGTTGTTGCATCTTTGTTGAAATTTGGTCTTTCATGAAATCTATGATTAATTTTGCAAACAGACATGGTTAAATATTTGCAGTAGTTCAAATTTGTGGAATGTGTTGCTATATACGAAGGATTAAGCATTCCTACATTTAAAAACTGCATCCTCTTGTAGATCCGAACTTTTGTAAATTCTCGATCGATTCACCCTTTTTCCGTACGCCCAGTCAGAGTCAAATTGAATAGAAACATACGACAACCAAAAACATACGACAACCAAAAACTTTATAACCCTCGCTGCTAGAGAGATTTTTGGAAAGCGTGAAAGTATTATACCGCATAATAGAACAAAACCCTCGCTGCTTTAGAGATTTTCGGAAAGCGTCGAAATGATATATACAACAGAATAGAACAAAACCCTCGCCCTCGCTGATATAGAGATTTCTGGAAAGCACCGAATTAATGAATAGAAACATACGACAACCAAAAATTTTATAACCCTCGCTGCTAGAGAGATTTTTGGAAAGCGTGAAAGGATTATACCGCATAATAGAACAAAATCCTCGCTGCTTTAGAGATTTTCGGAAAGCGTCGAAATCGTTATAGAAGCATGACATTCATGAAACACAGTGGTGTTGGATTGAACCTCTCTCAACTGCACTATCCTCGCTTACAGATGTGGATTGTTCGAAATATTTAAAAAGAAAAACTAAACGTATACACTTTAAAGGAAATATTTGATGATGGGATGAAACACAGGTATGGCAGTCGCCTGGAATTTCAGAGCACGTGGCGTTCCGAAGACGTAGAGGTATTATTTTGTGTTGTTCGAGGAGAGCCCATTGCAACTTTAACCAACCATATATTTAAAATAAGGTTAAAGATCATGTACAGGATCTACGTTTTTTCTGGATATTTGCTGTTCAATTTTGCTCAAAATTCGTTGAAACAAAAAATTTAGGTTCAATTTTTTTCTGGATATTTCTGTTCAATTTTGTTAGTAAAAAATTAATGGATGAAAAAATCAAAACTTAGAATGTTTAAACAGTTTTAATTAGATTTATCAGTAGTATTAGCCTTAGCCAATTATGTATCAACTAATTTTTAATTTTTAGTTTATGTTACTTTAATTCTGTTTTTTTCTAGATATTTTCTGTTCAATTTTACTCTAAATTAGATGAGAAATTATTGAATGTGCAAATTTCAGTAGTAAAAAATAAAAAAGTAGAACATTTAAACAACCCCAATTAAATCTATCCCTAGCCTTGACCAATTATGTATCAAATAATTTCTAATTTCTAATTTATGTTCCTTTAATTCATAACCATGACATGTATGCTTTATTATATTACAATATATAAAATTATCATATTCTTATTTATATATTTATATTTTAAATAATAAATAGAGAAAAATAAATAAATAAAATGTTACCTAAACCTATATTTTAAATAATAAATAGAGGAAAATAAATAAATTAAATGTTATCTAAACCAAATTTGTTGGAGATGTGGTTAGTGGTGCAAATTACTTATCACTGGCCAATTTGTCCATAAGATTAGAAATTTTATATAATTAACAAATTCTTTCATTAAAACTGGTAAAATGGGCAATATAGTAGTTAGATTGATTTAGTGAGTCCATTTGTTATTTATGTGTTTTTTATTTATATATATTTTAATCTTTTTTATTATTTTATTATTAATTTATGTTTTTGGATTTTTTACTATTATTTTAATGTGTTATGTTACATGAACATTTCTCTTGTAGAGGGTCTTTTAACCCAATTATAAAATCTTATAATTGTATAGAAATAAAAATGAAATTTTAATTTTATCGAAATACAATTATGTAATTTTTTTATTAATGATCAATAATAAACAAAATAAACAAAATGAGATGCTGGAATGACCAGTTTGAGGCAGCACTCAAGTTGAATGGATAGATAACCCAACTAACTAATTATAATTGTATAGAAATACAAATGAAATAAAATTATGTATATCTTTATTAATGATTTAAGTATAAAACTAAAAAATATATTAAGAGGCTAGAATGACCAGTTTGACTCAGCACTCAAGTTGAATGGATAGATAACCCAACAAACTAATTATAATTGCATAGAAATACAAATGAAATAAATTATGTGTATCTTTATTAATGATTTAAATATAAAATTAAAAAATATATTAAATAATTAAACCATAATAAAAAAGTGTATAAGACATCTCCTCCCGGATTTATAAAAGGCAAGTGATAATCAATAAGAGGAAGGAATAATCGTAATAAAATGTGTTAGGCATTTCCTCTTTATCGAGGATTGAATCCAAAATGTAAAAACTTTTGCCTATTTGCTCCGGGATTTATAAAAGGCAAGTGATAACCAATAAGAAAGAAGGAATAATCGTAATAAAATGTCTTTAGGTATTTCCTCCTTATGGATAATTGAATCTAAAATGTAAAAACTTTTGCTTCTATTTGCCCTAGAAAGAGCAAGTATTCAAAATAGATAAACTCTTTTTGCTTCTATTTGCCCTAGAAAGAGCAAGTATTCAAAATAGATAAACTCTTTGGGGATTAAGTAAAATAGGGCGATATAATGGAAAAAAAATTAAGTGATGTCAACCAATTAGAAAGCTAGTCAACCATACCAGGGTAGAAAGTTAAAGACGAAGTGGTCTTTATTTATTGTTTGATCTCGATTACTTGTGTTCCCATCAATATCTTTTAAGTCAAAGATATTATTGTTTGATCTTGATGGGGTACTTGTGGTCCCATCAATATTTGTTAAGTCACCGATATTAAGACATAATGTTATAAACAATAGTCAGTTAGGCGTACACAAATTTGAAGTCATTGTGGAGGATGATGTCGTAAAACATATAGTAGCATGGATAAATATCAATTGGGTAATGAACTAGGTGACACGGCCATCAATGAATAGAAGTTGAGCATAGTGTGATAAATGGTTGTTGAAGAGCCAACATTGTGGATGTGGTTATATCACCAAAAATTTTCTTTCCAGTAGCAACCGGTGACACACTCCCCAGGAGCACCTTGACCAAATAGGCTGATCCAAAGTAGGAATATGGAAACTAATTCATGCTGTCGTTGGATAGATAGAACGAGTTCACATTCAAGACCACATTTACTACTGATGATGAGCCTTGGGCTTCAACGCATTGATAGATGCTCTCGATTATGCCTCCTCCTTTCATCACGAGGCAAGGTTGGTCTCAAAATTCGCCAAACTTGAAGGCTGAAACTAGTTTTTCTTTAAACTAAAACGAATTATTCCCTTCACAAACACAAATCTTCAGTTATTTTAATTTTTTTTAAATACCCTATTGCTGTGGTATGTGATATTCTTCTGTAGTATGTGGTACTCTTCTACAATTACTGCATCTATTTCCAATATGCTTCGTATTCTCTTCTCTCTATTTCTTGAATTGATTGATTATAATTTGGTGATACTTGGTGGCTTTAGCTCATACCTATCTTCTCTCTATTTTCTTACAAGTTGTTTGAAGAGGGCTTTGGTGATACACGAGTGTTTTAGTTTTTTACATCCAGTTTTACTGACAGGGGATGAAGGAACGGGTCTTGGGGAAGCTAGAAGAATGCCCAATTTTTTAACAGTGAAAGATTAAAAACAAAGATTTTAGTAGGATTATGATACAACTGAATAGATGTAGCAACTATTAAATAATAGGCCGGGGAGGTCATACATAAAGAGTACATGAGCCTACCAAACATGCTAGTGATATGATTATCATATTTGTCATGGCTCAATGTCAAGCCGTGAGGGAATGTTTTTCTTGGAGAACCTGTGGCCAGTTTGGATAGGGGCATCTAGACATTGTTGAAACCATCCAGGGCCTTCTCCTCTACCTCCTCCTTTTGGCAGGAAATGTCTATGCGACATTCTCAGGGACATCCCCTTCCACAAGGGGATTTCCCCTGCAATTCCCAAACCCCAGGAATGGAGAAATGCAGGGGATACCCCAGGGTTGGTGATGGGCTTTCATGCAACATTGGTACAGACCTATGTTGCACTGGTTTTTGGGATGGAGGATGTATCCTCGAGATGGTTAGAGCACACCCCAAATTTTTTAGAGGACTGCGGGTTGGAGATGGCAATAATAATAAAAATAATAATTATTAAAAATATAAAAAAATTAAAATTCACCATAAACATTTGTAGTTGCTTGTAACTTGTACGCATAACATGCTATAATATATATAGTATTATGTACAACCCTTACACTTGCCAGTTTTGAAAAGGCTCAGAAAATTTAAAAAAGGGTTGAGTGACATTCCATTATTGGCCCCTAGACATGAGCAAAATACCGTTTAACTTTAGGAAGCTTAAGTGTAATTATTTTCAATTTGCAATAAGGTCCATGAAGGGTCTATGAGACAAAGAACTGTCTCTATAGTAGCTTTTCTTCCTCATATTTCTTGTTAATGATGATTATGTGAAAACTTATATGGCATTCCCTTCTCAAAAGGTTCTGCAGATTTTTACATCTCTATTAAAAATCTCTACAAAACACTTTGGTTTTCGAAAGAGATTAGATTCATATTTCAAGTTARGAAGGTGATTGAATAGGAATTTATTTAAACATTTAGCACCCAATCCGAGTCACTACTATCCGATTGTTTTCTCAATGCTCGAGGTTGGGATGGTGGAAGAAGTGGACTTGAATGACTCCTAGCAACCCATATACAATATGTCAAAGCTGAGATGACCACAAAAATGAGAAGAACAAGAGTAGTAACCACAAGGATCAACCATTTGAAGTGCTGCATTTCCTGGTTTTTTGACATGGAGGCTTTGTTTGCTATAATGTTGTTGTTGAAAAGCCAATAGTTTAGATCACTAGAAACCCAAATTGAAACCC
>JZKD02S0267414.1:100510-126207 GCA_000966675.3 Picea glauca | reverse complement strand
GTGAGACCATTGGGTTTCGGTAAAGCTCTCCGCAAGTTTCCAAACAAAGAGCTAACCTCTAAGGAGGCCCAAACCATTTCACTAATTCAACATCAATTTATCCTAATAAAACACATGAACTACATTGTCCACGATTCACTTTAAGGCACTGGTCTCAATTTTTATACTCAGCAAAGCCACATGCTTCCTTCTTGGATATCATCTTTAATGCAAATTTTAAATTTACTAGCATATAACAAACGTACCTGAGTATCCTTTTTATGCAAGTATATGCTTGATATTATATCATGGATGAATGATTGGTTTATGTGTATTTCAATTTATGGTTGATTGTTGAATGAAAGTAATAAACTCCTAGATTTATATTTTTGTACTTAGCTTAGATCAATCCATAGTATATTTGTTAGGGACTACCTCCCTTGACTTCACTAGGAGTTGGCCTAGATGGAGGAGTTGAGGATTTGGTGACAACACCTTAACTCTCACTTGCCCCCAAGGACACATCGATTGGATTGAAGATTTCTTCCACGTCTCCCAGGTGTGTATAAGGCGGAAACACACCCATCTCCATGTCCAATCATGATGATCAAGAGTGAAACACTACCTTGCTCTGTCGGGAAAATACCTGCAGGCCCACTCCAAACCAGCCCCTGGTGGAGTGTGTGACTCTCTGGCGCAACCTGGGTCATCACGTAGTGAAACATCCTGCTAATCAACTAGACACCTGGATCCCATGGAAAACTTGGAAGTTTATCACTTCCAATCTCCTCTAACTGCTCCTGTGTGAGACTGATCACTGTCAGAAGCCCTCTGTGCTCATCTACTATCACCTGGCCTATGATGCTCTCCATCACGCACCAAGTCTCAACTGGTTGCCTATGATGATCCATCTCTATCCGGCTGGATTCCGTAAAGATACTCATGCCAGGTGGTCTCTACCTAGGCACTCTAAATGCCCTCTGCCATTGTCTATCTCTCCTCATGCTGTTGTCCATGATAAAAGTGTCGGGAAAAGGTAACAGAGACATCTGTAGCTAACTGTAGTGCTGAAAAATATGACTTGCCTCAGTCAATCCCAAGGACTCGACCAAGAGCACGTCTACCTGTACCCCTGATAACTTCTCGCTTGTAGCCATCACTAAACCCCAATCATCAGGTACAACCAAAAGTAACTCCTCCAACTGTTGGTAAACCAATATATATCTCCTATCACCCACGTAACTATTGAAACGATGAAGGTGATATCTCATAACCATATGTTGCTGTAAAGGAGTGGCATCTGCATGCTCCCCTAAGTGTGTCTCCTTCCTGCAAGGCAATACATCCCTCTGAATCCCACCATACATCTCAGCATGTCCCTATGAGCTATCACTCATCACTGTATGCTCCGACATACTCATGTCGTCTGCAATAGACTCATGTTGCATCATAGATCCTAGGCATACTGTTGGATCAACCTTTACATGGAGGTCAACCTCTCCCGGAAAACCAATGGAAGTGTCCCCCATCAACTAGTGCTCCTCTGCTAGATCACCAACATCCCCTAGCAATGTGACTGAATGATATATCTGAGTGTCCATTAAGACAGATGAAGTGGATCTATGACGGATCTCCTCAAGAATCTCATCTGATCTGGACTCTGATTCTTGGGGGGATGTCTGTGTGCGTCTCAAGAATCCTCGAGTGCTCTCCAACTCCTGAGTAAGTCTGTCCATATCTAACTCTTTCTCCCTTAGAGCCTCATGATACATCTCACCAATCCTCAATAGGTAGTCCCTGTCAGTCAACAATTGCTGGTAGTCAGTTCTCATCATAGATACTCTCTCTCGGAGAGTATGAAAATCAACCATGGCAAATCCCTCATCTGAACTACCATGTGTCACTGCTTCTCTCCAACAGTAATCTTCCATCAATGCATGCATGTCATCACTGCACCTGGTGGCTTCCATGATCATATCCTCAGTGACTCTCAACTGCGTTGCTAAGTGGCATGACTCTTGGTCACATTCATGCTGAGGTGCTACCTCATATCCCTCACTGCTAGTGACAGTCTTGCTAGTGTCAACTCTGGAATCCCCAAAAACACTCTCTGCATAAGATAACGTGTTGAACTGTCCACTGTCTACTATGCTAATGGGTACTTCTGTATGCTACTACACCCCATCACTAGACGCTATCTTCCCCTAAATCACGTTGTATCATGTATGAGGAACCGTATCCTCTTGTGCACTCAACCTGTGACTATCATTTGCGCCTAGATCCCATATAGATGTATCCAGACACGTGCTATGGTCATCCTGACTACTAAAGAGTGCATCCTCATCAATGTAGGCCGATCTTGGAAGTAAGTGCTCCGTCAACCTGTCAATGTCCATAATATGCTCAACTAATGAAGTCTCCAAAAGCGGTGACTCAATCTCCTCATGCCGATCTGTCTGTGTAAGGTCCACTGTCTCCAAGTCATGTCTCCCCTCCTGGGTCTGTGGATCCCTATGTCCATGGGATGCATCCCTCACACTAGGCTCCTCCATCATATCTGAAATGCCACTAATATCCTCAGGTGATGTGGCTAGCATAGGTGTCTGGAAAGATGACAGATGTTTCACGACCATCATAGGGAGGTCTTCATCTCTATATGCTAACACATGTGAATCCCCACTAGTGTCTCCACCCTGTTGAGGTGTAGGGTCATCAACATCATGTCATATGTCTACTGGAATGCAAGTGCTATCATCCTGTTCCTTCGACTGTCGATCCACTAAACAAGGATCACCATCCTCCTCAAGCGTGCTAGAATCATCAACCTCTATGCAAGAGTCACTATCACTAGCCTCTATGCAAGAGTCACTATCATCATCAGACTGCTCTAGATAAGCATCTATCGCTCCATCCTCACACACCTCATCATCACTGTCATAGTTCACCTCAATAATATGCTTCTTACCCTTACCCCTACACCTATGATCTGGTTCCCAAGGCACCTTGCAACTGTAGCAACGTTGCGTGCTCCTAATGGGTGTGGGATTATTCTGTGCTTCCTTTCATCTAGCTGTTGTGGCCATGTATTCCTCCATTTGGTTGACCCTATTATCACACAATTTGTAGCTAGGAAAAAAGCTATGAGATGGAAGGCCAAACTGGCATAACAGGAACCTATCCCACCCAATGTCACCACGATGGGGAGGTTCTTTCTTTTTAGGGAGGTAAGGCCCAGGGGAGACATCCCCGGTGACCTGGGGCTTTGAAAGGGAAAAGGTTAATAGGATAATGATAAGTTTCCCCCCTCTCACAGATCACCACCAAGCAGATAGTTCAACTTTATAGCCACTAAAGATAACTGGAAGCAATAACCAAGTAGAATCCCTGTCCGAGAACAAAGCAACAATAAACTGATATATGAAAGCTTTGGTTAGTACTTTGTATATATCAAAGACTATTTGATATTCAATATAAGCAATTTGAAAGTAAATGTTGACGAAGTCAATGTTTACAAAATTGCATTGAAAGATAACGTCACTTCACCAATAAATACTAGAATGATATGGCATTCAATGCAATAAATCAATACTTAACTTAATTAATGTCTTTAACTACCATTCAATTGCTCATAAAGTAAAACGTTGCTGCATTAAGATGTAATAACCAAGGATGACGTCAACAACTTAGGGTTAGTAAGTTAGCTAGAGCTAGGGTTAGTGTAGTTAGGGTTTCAATTGAAAAGTTTTGAGAGTGTTTAGATCAAGTTCTTACTTCAATGTTGGAGGACTTAGATTAGTGCCTTAGGGTTTAATGGAGTCATAAGTGAAGGATGCAAGAGTTGAAGGGGGTGAGATTTTAAAGGACTAGAGGGATAAGTTTTGAAGTGCTACTAAAGAAGGGCTTCAAAATCATAACCCTAGGGGAGAGAGGCTCACTCCGGTGTTGCTAAAGCAAGGCCTCGTGCTCTCTCCTCCTTCCCGACAAACAACTAGCTCAAATGAAATATATAGTCAAGATGAGAGGGATTAAAGACGGAGAGTGTTTCTAAGGCAAGGCTCTTTCATCAAACCCTAAAAGAAAATGACCCTAGGTGTAGATGACCTAGGCCTGGGACGTCCTTTTCCTCTTGAAGTCAAAATGGTACGGCTAGCTAAAGGGAGGAAGAAAAAGGAGTGTAGCTATGGCTAGGCTCTCTTCTTCTTCTTCAATGGTTAAAAGCTTTTCTATCAGGGGACATGAGACAAGGACCTACTTGTGTGCTTGTCACCTAGGGTTTTGATTAAGCAAATTATAAATACATGCAAGAAAATAAGACTAAAAACATTCATTTAAGAATTTTTGCAGAAAAAATACTTACAATTCATCAAAAATAATCATGCAAACCCTAGTTGTAACACCTTCCTTCAAGAAAAACACCATAGAATGCCAAAAATATGTTCCTACAACAAGTGTGCCTTCCTTAAATCAGCCAATAACCCAAATAGGGTGCTAAAAGTCATACCTCACTAGTGAGTGAGTAAATTGTCATGAAAAAATGAGAGTGAAAATCCCCCATTTATACAAAACCTTGACCTAATTTTACATTTTAGGTCAGGTAAAAGGCCAACAAGGCCAAATTATCAAAATCATACTATTTTACATTAAATGCTAAGTAAAAACCCTAATTAAGCAGAAAAGAGAGTAAACGCCCCTTCAAGGGAGGCACTATCCCTTTCTAGGGAAAATGAGACATCTAGGAGCAAAATGTTAGCCCCCAGGGGCCTCTCCAACATGCCACACATGCCACTACTACCTAGTCTACCTCCAAAAGATTCCATGAAGCTGGATGATGTCATGGTGAAGATGGGGATGTCCTAAGCCTTACAAGGCTAGCGTTCCACTGAAAAGGGGTCATTCCCCCTAGGTCTAGTCCTGCCAAAGTGTCTTTGGTGGAACGCCCTCTTCCTCTCAGGTGAAAAACCTCTAATCAAGCTCTATCCTGTCTCTGCCCCCTGATGGGGTCTCAACATCCATCTGGTGGGCTCTTGAGCCCCATGGAGGTCTGAACTGGTCATCTCCCCATGTGTACCGATCCAAATGGTACCTGTCCGTCGGGCATGGTCCTGCACATCAAAAGCTACGCCCTCTATGGGCTCATCAGTCACAGGGATCATAGCAATGTCAATCACATCTCATCATCAATATTATTAAGCATATGCATAAAACCCCTAATACATAAGTCAATAGCTCAAAGACATTACAAAAACCTACAATACAAGATTGGAGAAAAGGACAAGGCGTCCTATTGGGCTAGTGTCCACAAGAAAAGGAAAATTTCTAGAAAGATCTCATTCAAGCCATGTAGGTGAGGTGATGTGGTTAGGGGAAGTCCAGACATGTGGGTGCAGTGAGGGCCAGGGATGCATAAGTGTTACCTGTGGGTGCCTTTGCAGAAGGCGAGTTGTACCTGTCATGGATGCATTTTTTCCAATCCCATTCTTGCCTTTATTCTTTTTATTCTTGTTTTATTCTTTTATTTACTTTTTTTTTTGTTCAAGAACTAACCAGGGGACACTGCCTTGGCATGGTGACCAGAGTTGACATCGTTACCCACAAGTACTTTCACAGAGATGAGAAGGCTGGCTTGTGATGAGACCCCCTTTCCCTTGGCCATGCAACCAAAGGTCACTTCCCTGGCGTGGTAACCAGATGGTGGCAATGTCATATTGTTAGGTACCCATGGACCTAATAGGATGGCTCGTGATGAGACCCCCTATCCTTTGACTAGGTCTTTTTTTGTTATTTTCTGGGTCCCTCTTGTTTCTTGCTGAGAGGCTTTTTACTGCCTTCTCGGGGATCCCTGGGCAAAGCATCTCAAGGTTTTATTTCTAGGCTTTTGTCTTTTACCAACTGCTTTTACCTTCTGGGCCTTTAGCCCCTTCTTCCCATCAGATAAGGTGCAATCCTGTAAATAGGTCAACCCAATGCCCAGACAAGGGGAATGAGATAAATGAGCGGGAGATAAGATAAAACAGTGGTGCTATGATGGGAGTGGACGATGGATTTTCAGAAATTCCTCCAGTGGAAAACCAAGACCTATGGGCACAGGCTTGCTAGGGCACCCTGTCAATTTCCCCAAGCATGGTCAAGTGGGTTAATGTAAGATGCAAGAAGTTGTTAGAGATAAAAGGAATTAGATGCATATATTTAAAGGTTTAAATGATCAAAAGTGACACATACCATGATACTTGGACCAATTACCTCATGGAGCAAGAACCTCTTCTGATACAGGATCAAGCCGATGGTGATGGATGTTGTTGCTGCTGACAAGACAAAGACAATGGAAGAAGAAAAGGTGGACCCTCTAGGGCCATGCCCAAGTCAATCCTGCTCTCGGTACTCCATGTCTAGGACCTGTGGGCCTCGAGACATGATCTCCTAGTTATCCCTAAAAAGTGGGGATAACAGACCCAAAAGGTAACTTCATCTGCGCTCCACCTAGGATTGTGCATGGATAAATACTATCGGAAAGTTACTTGAGCCCTAAACCCCCCACTAAGGTCATAGTAATATTTCCATCTACAACGTACAACCTCTCTAGAAAAATCCTTAACATCCATCTCTTCTTATGGAAGACTCGTCTATGGCTCTGCATGCATGTGCTAATTCCCACTGGCTGGCAGGAATATAAGCTCTGATACCACTGGAATGTTCCCAGGCCAATATGCCTGGAACATCACGGTTTTGGGTGTCTTTTAAAACCTTTCTGGTTGTGGCATTTTGTCAAACACTTTGCTGATCTACTTGTTTAGATGTGTTTACTTGCAGGATGGCCTCTTGATTTCGGCCTTAGGGTTTTAGTTGATGATTTATATATGTGTTGCAGCATTAAACAAGAAGATGCAATGATGGAACATACCTCAACCATATGCAATATGATAGACAAGCCAAAACATCTCAAATCTGATTTTATTCATGAATAGAAGAACCTACTACAATGAAGATGCCGATTTGGAAAACTCAATAGATGGATCCAATAATATAATAGGAGATGCTAAACAATTCTCCAATAGAATACCACAAGCCTCCCAAAGGCTGAATGCTCAATGCCAAAGCCCTACTGAATGATGCCATGCCCTGCTGGAATGCTGAAGCTCCTCAATAATTCAGCTCTGCTGCCAAAGATGTCCAATCACCCCAGGAAATATGCCAAACGGTAGATTGGGTGAAGGCAAGAACAACCCAGGTGCCCAAATCTCCAAAACCCCTCTCAAACCCTATGGATCTGAATCTCCTCCAAGGAATGGTGCGCTCCCATGGGTGCCTGAAACCGTAGATAATTCGGCCTCCCTGTTAGAGACCTCCAACAACTCCACCAATCTACTAGAATGATAGATCGAGGTATGACAATGAAAACCTAAGTGCTCAACTAAGAAAAATACCTGCTAGATCCTTATATCTAGTCACCCTCCAAAGAATGGCGCACCCTCCTCTTGGGAATTTGTCCCACTCTCCATACAAATGAATCCTCCACCAAAATACCTACGAAATCCGCCAAGAATAGTTCTATGACACCTGCAATGAAAACCCAATACCTTGAATTCCCAAAAGATCTTATCCTCAACTAGAACTAATCCTCCCTCAATGGATGGTGTGCCCCTCCTATTGGAAACCCTCAAATGGTGCACCCTTTCTCTATTTGCACATTTAATTGATGTAGAATCCTCCTGCAACTGAGTAGATATGGAACTAGAATGGTGTGGGAGAGTATTGCATCTCCGAGACCAAGCTTGGGACAAGCTAGGTGGAATCTTTCACCACCGAATCGTCCTCTAGGGTTTGTTAAGTCAAAACCCTCAAAACCCCCAAGAGATGGGCCCTCTAGCTAGAAGCCAGAAATCAAATGATAGACATACATGAATGAATCAATAGAGGCCCTTGCATTTCCTTTATACTTCTTTCTCACCTCCTCCCTCCAAAGTGACTTTCATTTTATTAATATTTAATTAGTTAATTAAATCACTTTGATTAATTAATTAACCTTTTTACCTTTGAAAAGCACCTTATCTCTCTTTGTGGCTCCCCTGGCCACTGAAAGTCACTTCTTAGCATCCCATCCTGTAGTTTTTCTCCTCCCAATTCTAATGATCTATTACATTGAGAGGTTTCTCCGAGTAATGTACCCAAAATGACCTCTTCAGTGAATTTAATTAATTTATAGCTCAAAATACTCAAAATCATGGAAATCTTCAGAATGCAACGAAACAAAAGCCAACCTGTGCGGAATGGATCATAATGATGAAATGAGATGAGCGATGCAAGCCGGACCCCAAAATGCCTCTCAATAATCCCTGTACTCGCTATAACATCCATCTGGCTACTCTGGTCATCATAAACCTCTGCAATGTGATGATGTCCCAAAGTGGGGACATTACATGTGTCATCCCGATGGACATATGATGTGTCGTGTTGTAGAAATGTTTGCCCATGTGGAGCCACTTCACCCATGTTCACCGCTGTCCCCCTACATAGTTCCTCAAATACCCCTCCACCCATTTGTTTACTATCTCTACCTATCTGTTTGTCTGTCTATGGGTGGTAACTAGTGCTCATGGTCAACTCTGTGCCCACCAACCGAAACAACTCCTTCCATAATGCACTGATGAATCATCCATCTCAGTCACTGACTATATGCTTTGGCAATGCATGAAGTCCGAAAATCTCTCTGAAGAATAGCTTTGCAACTTGGTTTGCTTTGTACTATGTGGGAATTGCTAAGAAATGCAAAAACTTGGCCAGTATTTCGACCACAACAAATATACAGTCTCTACCCTACACCTTAGGTATCCCTGTTGTTGTTCCTGAGTCTGTACTTAGGGCTTAAAGTACAGTGTCAAGGCATCCGAAAGTATGTTAAAGATTGATAAAAGGATTTTGCTAGCCTTCAGTATAGGAAACTAATGAGGATTTCTACGTTCTCATTGTCTAGCTTCCAATTGTTCCTGAGTAGTAATATCTTGTTCAATGGTTGCCCATGAACGTTCAAGTTCTTCCCGGGTGTTAGCAGTTTTAAGAATTGTGTCGAAAAGATTTAAAGCAATATATGTTTGATTAGATAGTCCAGGTTCAATATTAGGTTGTGTAGCTGTAGGTACAGTCATTGAGGAACAGTAATCGTAGGAAATAATTTAAAGAGAGATTTCAATGCTGTTTCAATTGGTCGAAATAAAGAGAATTTTTTACTTTAAGAACAAAATAGGAATGCAAACTTGAAGGCTCTTTCCCGTAACTGTATTATTTTTAATAAAAAGATGTGGGGTGAGAGAAAAACATGTAGCTGTAGATAACGCAAGGTTCCTGTTGAAGAGAAAACTCACACATAAATAGAAGAAGAAATTAGTATAGAAATAATTGACATAGTGTAAATAAATATATAATTCTGCAAATGCAAATTGGTCTTACACCCGCTGATAGCTGGTGCAGAGGAAAGACAATAACCAATTACAGAAAGATGAAATCCCTTCGCTATAGTAGTGGTCATACTAAAGTATAGCAATACACATCAATTATGAAAAGTGAAATGAAATGAAACATGAAACATAAAGAAACAAACTTGTAACACAGTCGTTACGGAATCAAGAATCTTCAGATTTTTCTTATATTAACTTCTCGAATGCAAAAAAAACTCTATTACAATCAATACCAAAAAGGTCCCTGCATTTTCTATTTCTTTCTCTACTATATTTATACAATTTTACAGATTAGTTAGACTCTTAACGGTTTCACAAAATTGGTTACAACCGATAGGAGCGCAACTGCTCCCTTTATCCTACTCTATTTTCAATTGGTGCTAGGTGCTTGTCTTTGCGCGGCCTCGGTGTAGGCGATACACCTTTCCACGAGTTGAGATACGAGTTGTGAGGGTTCAACTTGACAGTTGGCCTCGGCGAAATAACATTCTCGGGCCAAATTTTGTATCTTGTCCCCCATTTGTGCATCAATTATACCAAGAGCAGTTAGTTGCGCGCTGGGCTGAACCAAGTGTTTGTCAACTCGAGCCATGTCCACTGTATTCATTTGAGAGATGTCGGTCGAATCTCTCTCATCTTTTTCTTTCAGATCAAGTGAGATCTATTCTACATTCATTTGGATTAGTGTTCTGCATCGCCTCCACTGTCTATACCCAATAGCTCGCCATCTATATAATTGAAGGTCTCTTCTAATGAATTGGTTACTTTTTGGGCCTGTTCCTTGCTTAGGTCAATATTATGCTCCCAATCCTTCAACAGAATGTTACCTCTAGTTTGTTCTGAGATGGTAAGTCCGAGAGGAAATGCCGAAAATCTGTTGTTTGTGGCTATCACCACCTCCTAAAAGGCGACCCGAGCTGCTTCTGCATTCCTTTCTCTGACAGTTAGGTTCTCGGAAATCCAATGCATCAACAGACAATTCTCTTGGATTGTTCCTACTTTGGCGAGCAAACTCTGCTGTGCAGAAGAGATCTTGCTTCGAATCTAGGTTGCTCGGGATTTAAACCCCTCGACATCGATCACCTTACTTTCAGCGATCTCCACCTGAGCTTGCAGCTCTGCAATCATAGTCCTCTGCTGACTAGCCTGCACCCGACCGTCTCGAATTACTGAATGTGCTTGTTCCAACTTGGCTTTGAGCACTTCTATTTCCTTTTTATCAGCTAGTCGTGCCAGTTCTATTTCCCCACTCACCTGGCCTTTAGCGCTTTCTGTGGCCGAAGCTACTCTGGCTTCGAGAGTCTTGATCAGGCGATTCTTTCTTTTGAGATGACTTTTTAACATCCCAACCAAGAATTGATTCACCGATGCATACGCTCCTAGCGTCCCTACGATCTCCGTGGCGAATTCCTCATTCTTTTTGCTCTTTCCATCGGTCATAACTTTGAATTTTTTAGCAGTCAATCCTTCATCCTGGTAGAACTCTCTTTTTACCACTACTTTTCTCTTTTTGTCAAAGAAGAACTCATTTGGAGGAAGTTCTTCTGCTCTGATAGGCCTTAGTTCCTCATCGAAAATCCATCCTTCTTCTATATTTCCTTGCGTTGACTGCAAGGGGGTGACAGAAGTGATGGGTTCCCCGATCTGCTTCACTGCCTTTCCTGGTGTGACGATTGAGTCCTGCTTCTTCGGAGGATCAGAGGTCTTCGTCTCAGTTTCTAGATTCTGGGTTTCTGGCAGGTCTGGATTCTGTGTGTCTGCTTCGGGTTTATTCATTTGATCCCCCTTGTTATGGATTTTTCCTGAACCAGAAGTTGCTTCTTTGGTGCCTTCATCATTCTTCGGTTCCGTCTCAGAAACGCCCGGGCTCCCTCCTCGCAACACAACAGGAAGACAACTCCATCTGTTTTCCTGAAATTTTAATACAGAGGCCATATCTTCGGGTGCTAAAGATCGGATCCGAACTAGCACTTCCCCATAAGATCTTGCCCCTCGGAAAATATCATCCGAGGGTGAACACTCGTGTTCAAACCTCTTCAGCCCACAATTAGCTAAATGGTTGCTTACAATTTTCTGAGGGTCATGTTTTTTATACTCAATGGAGACCAAACTCAGGTCCTCCAGGGCTGCAGCCTCGGCTTTGGCATGCCCGAATTCCAATAAAGAATAAGAATTTAGTCAAATGGGGAAAAACGGCCATACCTTCTTCGAAGATGCTTTGAGCTCTTTACTCACCCCACCAATCACTGTTTGTCGGGCGATCTCGCGATAGGCCAACTTGTCGGGGATGAACAGTGGTAGTGCAAGCGGGGGAACAACAGCTCTGAACACTCTGAAATAGTAAAACTCTGCTTCTACGTACCAGTATGCGATACCACTTAGATTTGCAGCAATGCTGTCCGAGATGCGAGGTGGCGAACGACCAAAAATGGCGATGTGCAGGGGCACCATCACCCAGTTGAAAATTTCGTAAATGAATTTGTCCGCTTTATTCTCCCATAGTTTGTCATGATACTCATGCACAGGCTTTTCTTGGAGTATCAAAAATAGATTTCAAGTATCAACTTTAGATTTCAAGTATAAAAAATTGAACATTGTAAAGAGTTAAAAACAAGGGCGGCTCCAACACCTGTGATGAAGTCCATGGAAATTCTCTCCCATTTTTGCTCCGGTGTGGGTAGAGGGTGAAGTAACCCTTTGTGGTGTGTCTGCTCCTAGTTGTTCTACTAACAGGTCACACACTCTTGGACGTGTTTCAACACATCATCCTTGAGACCCTTCCACGAGAATCTCTCCCTGACCTGTTTGTATGTTTTAAAATATCCCTGGTGTCCTGCTAATGGTGAATCATGAACTGCTATCAGAATTTTTCTCTCGAGTTTAGATTCTGGAACTAAGTAGATTCGTTCCTTATAGAAGATGACCTCAACTAATACATTGTACCTCTCATCCACAACTTTCTCATCCAACACCTCATAGGTAGATTTATTGTTTGAGTATTCCACTAATAAATGAGCTTTCCAGTTTGTAGATATATCCATCAATGAGCAACTCGCTGGTCTCCTGGATAAGGCATCTATCGTGACGTTTTTCTTTCCTTTTACATATTCAATGTCAAAGTCAAAGCTTTGGACCTTCATTACCCATTTTTGTTGTCTCTCACTAAGGTCTTTTTGTTCTAGGAAATACTTTAAACTCTTATGATTTGTTTTTACGGCAAATATGTTGCCTACTAAATACTGTTTGAATTTGGTTAAGGCATGCATGATAGCTAGCATTTCCTTGTCGTAGATGGAATAGAGTCTTTTTGGCTCCCTGAGCTTCCTGCTCTCCAAGGCTATGGGGTGGCCTCCTTTCATCAATACTAATCATAGAACGTCTCTAAGCTAAATATAAAAATATCACTCCAAACATTGTGGAGTAAATTGCATGTGTTTACTGTTATAAAGGACGAAGAGTGAATCTTGGTAACTGCAAAACTTAGTGCATCGATTGCCCAGTCATTAAATGAAGAAACATTTCTCGCATGGATAGAAATGTTTCTCTCATGATTTCAGTTACTGATTCATTTTCAACTGGTAACAAGTTTTATAACCAAAAATAAAATAAAAATGTCGAGAAGGTGATTCGCCAATGCTTAGTTCAACCAAAATAGCTCCGGAAAACTTAGTTCAACCAAAATACAAGAACTCTCTGAGTGTTCTGCGCATCTATTATCAAACAGGCTACGCAACTTCAATTCATCACATCATGAGATGCTCTCAAGCCTCATTAATTACAATTCCCATCAATCACATGAAAGTTGTCACTTATCAGTGGATTCATTGAACCTCTAGGCGAAGACCATGATGCCACTTCAATAAAATTCATTGGGCCTGTTATCCATCAAAGTTGCACTGGGATGGACTTCTAGCGAGCCACCAAAGTTTGAACATTATTGCTCAAAATTCAGAGTTTAGATGTTCATCCGGTCATAAAGACCAAACTTTTTCTCTTTACATTTCCATGAAAAATTGTAATAAGAGATGTTGCATGATGAAATTGTAAAAGGTCTTAGCCACCTTAAGTCCTAAGCATGAGTTATACTCTGGAGTGTTTTTTCACTTACTAATTATATTTTTCTGTTTTCAGGCAATTTATAATTTACGAGTTTTTTCACTCAATCCCTCCATAGCCGGAGTATATGCCCATGGTTAGGCTTGAGCATGGATCTCATCCCAGTATCTAATGTATATTACCATGCTAAAAATTCTCCTAGAGTCTTATGGAAATGTACTAAGTCCCCCTAAGAATTTTTTATTTTTTTCTATTAATTAAAAAAATTGTCAGATTTCGACAATTTTTAATTAAAAAGTAAAGATGTATTAAAAAAGTGGTACTAGGGCACTTACTATGCCATGGGGATGCTCATTTGTGGACCTAGAGCACCCATATTACTTAATTACCCACTTGGTTGAGCAAAAATAATGATTTTAATCACTTAAAAATCATTTTTGCTCCAAAAAACCCAAAAAGTCAAAATAAAATAAAAAAAATCAGCAAAGGGCAAAAATCAAGGAAACATGTGGGGACATGTTGGAGACAAATAAAACTCCAAAAGGCTATGTGGCAGAAATTGGATGTTTCCTATTGGCTAAAGGAGCAAAGTGGGCATGTGTATGAGTTGTTATTTAGCATGTGCAAGAAGGAAGTACACCCTTCTTTAGAGAGGTGGCGCACCCACATGAGAGCTCACCCATTGTTTGATAGGTGGCAGCCTTCACTCCACCTCACCTCTTTAGGTGGCAGCTCGTGGGAGTTTATGGGACAAGTGGCTGTCATATCTTTACACTTGGCTACCCTTTCCCCTCCAAGTGGTGTGCACCTCCTCACCAAGTGGTGCGCCCTCCTCCATGATAAACTCATTTTCTCTCTTATATAAAGCAACCTTCTCCCATTGTTGAGTTAGTTTGGAGCTTGGGAAGAATCACTTCTTGTAATATTGCTATTTGTAATACTCTTTCTCATATTGGAATAAAAAACAAGACTTTGGAGGTCAAATTGGTGGATTGGCTAAGTGTGTGGATGCTTGTAACAAGGAGGTGATGTTGTTTCATTATTTTTTCGGTTATATTGTTGTTTAAATTGGCCTTGTAAAAGTACTATTGCTTACTTGGATAGGAATACTAAACTTGCTTGATTAGTAATCCTTTTTCTTATCTATTAGCGAGATTTTCAATGCATATTTCGTTTTGTTTAACTAACTTTGTATTGAAGTCTCTCTTGTAGGTTGCACCTTTTTTTCTAACCCTCTATTTTGCAAGGATTTTAAGTGATTGATGCTCTACTTGGAGATTAGGAGGATCTAGGTTGATGCTTCTATTCTTTCAAGACATTTGAAGGAGATCCCTCCACATTTCACCAAAGAAGGACCCCATAGCCCAAAGACATTCCTAACACAAGCTTACTTTCTCCTCCTCTTTAATTTCTAAAAGAAAATTATTTGGTTACTTTCTTGCATGTCATCTAGAGTTGATTTCAAAAGTTTAAATCTTATTATCTAGTGTTGCATGCATGAGTCTTAGATCTAGTTTAAATTCTTTCTTATTCAAAAGGTAGATCTAAGTAGGTTTGTGGCAGTTTTCTATAAATTTATTCAAAAGTCTTAAGGTAGAAAGTTGCTCTAAGTTTGCATTTGTAGATCTAGCTACTTAGGAGTTTTAGCTTTCCGTTTTAGGACAGAAAACAAAAAACTCTAAAAGAGCCTAGCTTAGTTGCATTTAAAGCTTCAAAAAAAAATCCTTAAAAAATTGCATTTTTCATAAGAAAAGTTTTCAGAATTTTTTTAGCTAAGTATTTTCCTTTTCGTGTTAGTTGCTTAAAGAGTTTGCCATCATTTTCTAATCTTTCTCTTTGCTGGCTTTTAGCAGGCCCATCATAAAACAAGGGGAAACTTTGGCAAAATCAAAGCTAAAGTGGAGGAAATCTAGCCTAAGTTGGAACCCTCGAAGATCAAGACCTTCAAAGAACCTTTTGTAATCATTTTCTTCAAATTTGATCCATTTTTCAAGGATCCAAAAGTCCTAAAAGAGAAAAAGGGAACTTAGTCTCTCAGTTGTAATAAGATATAATAAAAGCAGGCCTTGTAGTGCCCGGTTTCGTCTCCTCCTTTAGGGGTATTGGTAGTGTGGTGGTGCTCTTTCTTGTGATTTCTTGCATTTTCTTTTCTCATACAAACTAAAGGAATCAATCAATCTATCTTAACCACAACACTTATATTAGATTTCAATTTGCAAAGTAGAACACTAATTGCTAGATTAGCTTTATTTCTTGCAATTTCAATTTGGCAAAATAAATCATCCCCTGAGCTCCTTGAAAGAGGCATGGTCAGTGTGGATTAGTAATTGGTATCACATTTAAGTTTCAGTTATTTATTTCCTTGTTTAAAATAAACAAATTTCCCTTAGATCTCAGTGCGGTTCCTGACCCTTCCAGTTGCGAGATAGTCTCGATCTGCTGGAAGTAAGTTTCATACACGCTGTGTTGGTCAGTGGTTGATAGATTAATTAGGACAATCTCTAAAATAGTTAGCTTAATGCGCGGGAAAACACCTTGAAGTGACCTGCGAAGTAAGGCGGGCCCTCTCGGGACCTAGCTTCCCACCTGTTTTGGACATCCAACACTTTGAGTGAGTTTACTGGTGAGACCATTGGGTTTCGATAAACTCTCCACAAGTTTCCAAACAAAGAGCTAACCTCCAAGGAGGTCCAAACCATTTCATTAACTCAACATCAATTTATCCTAATAAAACACATGAACCACATTTCCCACGATTCACTTTAAGGCACTGGTCTCATTTCGCACTCAACAAAGCCACAGGGTTCCTTTTATATATTGGTTATCTTCTTTGAAGAAATTTTAAATTTACTTGCAAATAACAAACGTACCTGAGTATCATTTTATGCAAGTATGTGCTTGATGTTATATCGTGGATGAATGATTGGTTTATGTGTATTTCAATTTATGGTTGAGTGTTGAATGAAAGAATAAACTCCTAGATTTAATTTCTTGTACTTAGCTTAGTTTAAGCCATAGTATATTTGTTAGGGACTACAACCTTGGCTTCGCTAGGAGTTGGACTAGACGGAGGAGTTGAGGATTAGGTGACAACACCTTAACTCTCACTTGCCCCCAAGGACACACTGAGTGGATTGAATATTTCTTCCATGTCTCCCAGGTGTGTATAATGCGACAACAAGGCCAAAGTGCAGGAGACGAGGAGAAGCTCAATATACAAACCCCAGTTCATTTCCAGTGGGGTGGGTGTATTTTTACCACCGTTTTCATGTCATCTAGAACGAGCCGAGAGGCCACGTGAGAGTCATGTGAAACTATGCTACACGTCCAAATTATACAAGGTTGACAAACAATGTCCCATCCTGGTGTGAACATTAAATCCACAACGATGACAGAGAGAGAGAGCGCGAATAAAAATATTGTATACATTTCTCATCATTTTAATGGCACAGGGTGCAGGGCCCGTGAGGCACACCACCCTTTCGAATCGATATAAGTAACTTTTAACTGATTTCTTTGCCCAACACTATCTGTGTAATCCGCCTCTTTTCATCTCCAAAATAGTTGTATCCAATAGGCTAGGTTTAACTAATAGCTCTCTCATTTTCCTGGGTGCTCCCGTGAGGGAGTCAAACCCAGTCTGGCTCTGATACCATGTTGGTTTTTCTTCATGTGAGATATAATTGATATATTATTACAATGATGAGTGTTCCATATATAGGGAACATATGGTGACCATCCATGAAAGGATCCGTCTCTTGAATAATCAATAATTATTTATTATTATTATTTACTTATTATATATGATATTAATAATCAATAATTATATTATTAATTATTATTCTAAGTGAATGTCTTCTCGATGTTGTCCAAACATCAACATATTTCACCTTCGAGACCAAGCCTGGATCAAGAAAGGTGGGATCTTTCACCACTGAGTTGATCCCTAGGGTTTTAGACTCAAAACCCTCAAAAGTGATTGTGCTCAAGAGTTCCAATGCAAATGAAATAATAATCCAGAATGAATAAGGAGTGTGCCCTACTCTTTCCTTTATAGCTCCAATCTATTCCTCCATTGAGTTAGTTAACCCCTAAGATTAACTCTTAACCTAACTCATCTTTTCTTTTCCTTCGTTGAGTTACCCTTTTTCACCCAAAGTCAACTTAACTTTAGAATATTATGTTTTCTGGTTGACTTTGTCCCCAATATGCCTGAGACTATAGTCTAGTGGAGAAAGGTATACTACTGAGTCTCTCCAACCCTCTTCATCTAGAGGTGGGGGACATTACAATCTACCCTGCTAGAAATTTCTTTCCCACAAGCAATTTTGAACCTATCTCCTGGATCAACTGCTCCCCTTCCCAAGTGGCATCCTCCATAGGTAGATTCTTCCACTTAACCAGATATTCTTTGATGCTTGTTTTCCTCAGCTTTCTCTCCCTAACTTCAAGTATCTCCTCTAGTATTAGTACCAACTGTCCTTCATCCATAGGTGGCAGTTCCTCGATAGCAGTGACATGCTTTCTGATGGCCCTCTTCAAACACGAAACATGAAAGACATTATGTATTTTGCTTCCCTGTGGTAGATCCAACTCATATTCCACGGCTCCTACCCTCCTGTTGACTCTGTATGGACCAAAGAAATGAGGTTGGAGCTTCTTTGGGCCACTTCTCTTGATGGATGTCTGTCTGTATGGTTGGAGCCTCAAATAAACCAAGTCACCGACCTCAAAGTTGCACTCAACTCTATGCTTGTCTACCTGTACCTTTTGTTGATTCTATGCCCTCTATAGGTGGTCCTTCAATTCTTTGAGGATGTCCTGACTCTGCTGAATCTAGTCCTGAATCATGGGAGCCCTGTTGTCATCGAAGGAAATCTCTACAAATGAAAGAGGGTCATAGTTGTATAATTCCATAAATGGTGGCATACCAATGGACATATGATGAGTGGTGTTGTAACAATATTCCCCCAAGTGAAGCCATTTGACCCATGCTTTCTGCTGCCCTACCACGTAATTCCCAAGGTAGACTTCAACCCATTTGTTGACTATCTCTCTCTGGCCATCCGTTTGAGGGTGATAACTGGTACTAGATGTCAGGGTTGTACCCACTAGCCTGAAGAGCTCCTGTCAAAAAGTGCTCATGAGCCTACTATCCTTGTCACTCACTATGGTTTTGGGCAGCCCATGCAATTTGAAAACTTCCCTGAAGAATTGGTCTGCAACCTGTGCTGCACTGAAATATGTGGCAATGGAAAAAAATGTGCAAACTTTGTCAACCTGTCCACCACTACAAAAATGCAGTCTTTCCCCTGAACCTTGGGAAACCCTATGATGAAATCCATGGATATGCTTTCCCACTTGTGCTCTGAAATGGGAAGTGGTTGTAGTAGTCCTACTGGATGAGTGTGTTCATATTTGTTGGCCTGGAAAGTGCTGCACTCCTTGATGTGGCTCATCACATCTTCTTTTAAACCCTTCCAAGAAAACCTCTCCCATACATGTCTGTATGTCTTGATGAATGCTTGGTGCCCTGCTACTGGTGAATCATGGCATGCCTGTAACACCTTGGCCTTGAAGGCTGATTCGGGAACCAAGAAAATTCGACCCTTGTAGTAAATGATATCATCCATAATTCTAAAATTGTCATATAGCACCTTTCCATCTATTACTTCGCAAGAAAAATTTTTCTACGAATATTCCACCAAGAGGTGGGCCTTCCAATCCACTGAAATATCGGTCATGGGATAAACTGATGGTCTTTTGGATAAAACATCTTCTACCATGTTATTTTTCCCTTTGACAAATTCTATATCAAAATCATATGCCTGGATTTTGCTCACCCACTTTTGCTTCCTTTCATTCAAGTCCTTCTGATCTAGGAAGTACTTGAGGCTGTTGTGATCTGTCCTCACTACGAATTTCCCCCCAACTAAATACTACCTGAACTTATCCAATGCATGCATGATGGCTAGCATTTCTTTGTCATAGATGGTGTAGAGGAGCTTGAGACCTCTCAACTTTTGGATTTCATAGACAATAGGGTGCCTTTTCTGCATAAGTACTGCTCCAATGCCTTCCCCTAAGGCATCACACTCTACCATGAAGGGTTGTGCGAAATCTTGTAGGGCCAATACCAGACATTTACTCATCACTTTCTTCATTTATTCAAAGGTGGCCTATGCTTCTGGGTTCCATTTGAATGCTTCCTTCTTGGTCAAATCGGTCAAAGGTACGCAAAGTTGAGAAAAACCTTTGACAAACCTCCTGTAATAGCAACAGATGCCCAAAAACCCCTTCAAATCTGTGAGTGTCCTAGGTGATGGCCAGTCAAGGATAGCTTGTATATTTTCTTGGTGTACCTGTACCCCCTTCACTCCAATGATGTGTCCTAGATAAAGGACCTATGTCATCCCAAATTCGCATTTGGACTCCTTAGCATATAAAGATTGCTCCTCCATGATAGGAAAAATCTGTTCCACATGCTGAAGGTTCTCCTCCCAAGTTTTGGTATAGATCAATAAATCATCAAAGAAGACTAATAAGAACTTCCTTAGCTTCTTGTTGAACAAATGATTCATGTATGACTGGAAGGTGGCTGGTGCATTAGTCAGCCCTGTTATCCATCAAAGTTGCACTAGGATGGACTTCTAGCGAGCCACCAAAGTTTGAACATTATTGTTCAAAATTCAGAGTTCAGAAGTTCAGTCGGTCGTAAAGACCACCCTTTTTCTTTTACATTTCCATAAAAAATTGTAATAAGAGATGTTGCATGATGAACTTGTAAAAGGTCTTAGCCACCGTAAGTCCTAAGCATGAGTTATACTCTGGAGTGTTTTTTTTACGTACTAATTATATTTTGCCATTTTAAGGCAATTTATAATTTATGAGTTTTTTCACTCAATCCCTCCAGAGCTGGAGTATATGCCCATGGTTAGGCTTGAGCATGGATCTAAGCCTAGTTTCTAATGGATGAGATCCACTAGCTTCTCTATTGGCATAAACTTCCAGACCCTTCCCTGCATAAGTCATTTGCAACAGGAGTTGCGACAACCTCTCCTGGATTTCATTCACCTTTCTCAAAGTCTGTCATTTTCACATGTCCCCTGCGTACTGTTTCTTGGTTCTCCTATAGATGTTGCACAAGGCTACTCTGTGTCATGTTTATGGAGTGTTGCAACTCCTTGGCGAACCCTGCCAGAATCTGTGGCTCACTGTCTTCACCTGATCCTTCCATTTCTACCTCTATCTCACCTGTTTGCTTCCTGCGTTTGCCCATGTAAATCCCACTGAACTTATGCATGTGCTAATCCCCACTGGCTGGGAGGATCAATGCTCTGATACCACTGTAAAGTTCCTAAGCCAATTTTTTTGCTCAGAACACTAACTGTTCACTATATGCTATGTTTGTTTATGTGTTTGCAGGTGTTCCCATGAAGATGTTTATTATGGATTACTTAATGTTGATTTAGCAATAGATCTGAAGCTTAGAATCATAAACAAGACAATATATATAAAGAACACCAGTAGAGAACTAACAATGTCAGATCTGACCTTTATTTAGATAGTAAGGAGATCTTGTATACAAGAGATCTGAGATAATAATCCAGAATGAATAAGGAGTGTGCCCTGCCCTTTCCTTTATAGCTCCAATCTATTCCTCCATTGAGTTAATTAACCCCTAGGATTAGCTAACCTAACTCATATTTTCTTTTCCTTCGTTGAGTTACCCTTTTTCACCCAAAGTCAACTTAACTTTAGAATATTATGTTTTCTGGTTGAGTTTATCCCCAATATGCTTGAGATATAGTCTAGTGGGGAAAGCTAGATTACTGAGTCTCTCCAACCCTCTTCATCAAGAGGTGGGGGACATTACAAGACCAGTGCCAATAATGTATGTATTGCTTCAAGATAAATGTTTTGAATTGCTCTTGGAAATTTTAGTTAATTAAGGGGTTTCACTTGGTTTTAAGTTAATTGAATAAGGTGGACTAATAGTGTTGATCCACTCATGTTTGCAAGAGATTGTAAGCGAGAAATGAAATATCTAATCTATCATGTGTTTCCTTTTAACTATTATCCCACAAATGGGTACAAGAGAAACAACAAAGACTTCCAACTGGGAGAGAACTGATCTCAATGAGTATCCCCTTGAACTCACAAGCAATTTGCAAGTATGATCCTGTATTGATCAATAATGGCAAAAGGTTTTCCCTAATTAGACTACTTCACACAAATTAATTTCCTTTTTGAATCATGCCAAAATCAATCTATTCTTGTGAGGCCGAGAGAATAATAAGACCTTGACGGGGAAAGTTCATTACTTTGCAAAAATGAAAGATAACTGAAATAATTGAAAAATTGTAATGTCCCCCAACTCTTAATGAAGAAGTTTTGAGAAGACTCAGTGGCCTAGGCATCCCCACTAGGCCATAGTCTCACACTGAGGGGAAGGGTTAACCAAACTAAGGCTATATTCTTAAGTTGACTTGATAAAAAGGTGAAAAAGAGTTAAAAGATAACTCAATGAAGGAATAAAAGCACTGGAGGTTGAGTTAGGAGTTAACCCTAGGGGTTAACTTAACTAAATGCATGTCAAGGAGTGTACTACATGCTAGATGAACAAGGACGAGCACACTCACCCAGCGGGATTACTACAACCCTTACCCATTCCAGAGCACAAGTGGGAAAGCATATCCATGGATTTCATCACCGGGTTGCCAAAAACACAGGGGAAGGGCTGCATTTTTTTAGTGGTGGATAGGCTGACGAAGTTTGCACACTTCTTCTCCATAGCCACAGACTTCAGTGCAACACAAGTGGCTGAATTGTTCTTCAGGGAGATTTTCAGGTTGCATGGCTTACCCAAAACCATTGTCAGCGATAGGGATAGCAGGTTCATGAGTACCTTTTGGCAGGAATTGTTCAGATTGGTTGGTACGGCTTTGACCCCTAGCACCATCTATCAGCCTACACGGATGGACAAACCGAGATAGTCAATAAGTGGGTAGAAGGTTACCTCGGGAATTATGTAGCAGGGAAATAGAAGAAATGGGCCAGGTGGTTGCATTTAGGAGAGTACCACTACAATACCACCCAACACGTGTCCATAGGCATGACACCATTCAGAGCCTTATACAACTATGATCCACTATCTTTTGTAGAGATTGCTTTCGGTGACAGTAGGGCACCTATGGTACAGGATTGGGTATATCAGAGCCAAGACATTCTCAGGGAACTGAAGGATCATCTACAGAGAGAACATAACCAACAGAAGGTCGAAGCAGACAAGCATAGAGTTGAGTGTACTTTTGAGGTTGGTGACTTAGTCTATCTAAGGCTCCAACCATACAGATAGGATTCTATAAAAAGAATCGGAGCAGAGAAGCTACAACCACATTTCTTTGGGCCTTATAGGTTTAGTAAGAAGATAAGGGTCGTAGCTTATGAGCTGGAGCTCCCACAGGGCAGCAGGATACACAATGTCTTCCATGTGTCTTGCTTGAAAAGGGCCATCAGCCAACACATCACACCCATCGAGATACTACCTCCCATGGACGAAGAAGGGCAACTTGTCTTGATTTTGGAAGAGATACTAGAGGTTTGGGAGAAGAGGCTCAGGAAGAGAAGCATCAAAGAATACTTGATCAGGTGGAAGGATCTACCCATTGAGGATGCCACGTGGGAAAAAGAACAAGTGGTAAAGGAAGCAGGTTTGGAATTTCTTGAGGACAAGCAATTTCTAGAAGGGGAGACTGTAATGTCCCCCACCTCTTAATGAAGAAGTTTTGAGAAGACTTAGTGGCCTAGGCATCCCCACTAGGCCATAGTCTCACACTGAGGGGAAGGGTCAACCAAACTAAGGCTATATTCCTAAGTTGACTTGATAAAAAGGTGAAAAAGAGTTAAACGATAACTCAATGAAGGAATAGAAGCGTTGGAGGTTGAGTTAGGAGTTAACCTTCGGGGTTAACTTAACTCAACAGGGAAATAGAAGAAAATTATAAAGAGGAGGCTGGGGTGCACTTATTATTCATTCTGGATTTTGGTATTTTGCTTGTTGATGCTCTTGAGCATATAGTTTTGAGGGTTTTGATATTACAAACCCTAGTGAGAAACTCAGTGGTGAAATATTCCACTCACCTAGCTCCAAGCTTGGTCTCGGGGATGAAATACTCCACCCACACCATTCTACAACTATCATCTATCCAAGAGGACTAACAGGGCCATACCATTTGGATTAGTAGGGCCTTACCAGCTAGGTTTTCTTGTAGGGGCGCACTAGTTGTTGAGGAAGAGTTCGATCCAGCATAAGGAAGGAGATTGATAGGTTTCCAGCATTAGGGTTTTGCTTGCAGGCCCTTGCTCATCAGTTTGAGGGCTTCTTGGAGGAGTTATCACATTCCTATCGTTTACTGCAGGTTGGGACAATTTTAGGAGGAAGGGTATGACTTGGAGATTCAATATTTCTCATATCTAGAAGGCTACAAGCCAGATCTGACCTTGACACTTCTCTCAAGTGCTTGTAGGTGCCCGATCTATCATACGAGAGAGTTTTAGATGATTTGGAGGAAACATGCAGCTAGGCCGTACTATTGGCCATATTCAGGGTTTCAGGAGGGCCGTACCATCCTAGGGTTTCTGCATCTTAAAGAGGAAGCTTCAACGTTTGAGATCCATACTTTAGGAGGAGGCTTCCATTGCTTGATCTATCATTGGAGAGAGTTTGGCAGGATCATGAGGTCTATATCTTCAGGAGGGCCGAACCCTTGGTGTCCATTGTCTTCAGCAGGCCATACCAGCAGTCATCAGGGCCGTATTAGTTGCTTGGGGGTTAGGCTGAAACCCTGGTTTTGCAGTTGAGTGTTCACCTTCTATTGGCAACCTTTGGGAGGCTTGATTTGTATCTCCAGGAGCATTTTGTAGCAGCTCTAGTATTGCCTTGAAGCAATCTATTCATATCTGCTTCTCCATTGTATCAGGTGCTTTCTTTCTTATAATAAAGTTCAACTATTTGCTTGTGGTTCCTATCTTGTGTAGTGTTGATGATCTTCATATGATGACAATGATGATTTTATAAATCCATGGCTAAATAACTGAATAAACCCTAAGGAGGAAATATTCATGGTCAACCTACATACACAACAATTAATAATCAAATCAATGGTTAGTTAGTGATTCCAAGCAAAAAATTGGCTTGGGATCATCACAAAAATGAAATCTAACTAAAACATAATGTAAATGTTTTGTTGTGTTTATCTTGGTTTGTTTTAGATTGATTTTATCTTGTTTAGTTTGGAAAATTGGACATGTTAGCCCCCCATCCTAGGGTTAACTAAGGAGATAATGTCTCGAGGCCTGCGGTAGCAAACATGGAGTGTCGAGAGTCAGATCGACCAACGGATCCCACTTTGAGTAACGTCCACTACATCGGTTTGGGCCCTGAAGACAACATGTCTTTCTTCATGAGGTAACAAGTCCAGTCTCATGTTGCATGTTGCAAAGAGTCATTTATTGATTTTGGAAAGTTTGCTTGGAAATTATATCTTTTGCCTAATTTCACCTTGGTGGTTGTCATGGTATCCTAGTAAGTTGGTCACCTTTGGGAAAAGGGTTGCTACTGGGGGGTTTCCTTAAAGGATCATTATACCATTACCACTCATACTTACAATTTTCCACATTTCTTCCCTTCCGCTTCCTCATCTTTTGGGTTTTCAGGTTCATTGACCTAAGAAGGGTTTGTACCCCATTTGATGGGAAGAAGGGGTTGAAGGCCCAGAGGTGTTGTACATGGAATCATGCATAAATGATTGCCCTAAAGTCCCGAGAGCCATGAAACACTTCTCTAAAGGAATGAAGGACTTTCAAGTAAAACGAAATAAACAAAAAATGTCCTTCTTGAAGGGAGAGTGCATTGCGGTGTTCTTTTATTTTGAGTGCACATAGCACCCAATGTGTTCTAACTTCAAGTGGCATTGTGGTGCTCCTTTATTTCCATTGCACATATCACTCAATGTTTGGACTTAATAAAAAGGAAAATAAAGGGCTTGGAAAAAGGTTGCATTGCAAACAAAGGGAAACTCAAGGATGTAGCACACCCTCCACAAATGCACCCATAAATGAGACAATATGAACCCTTGATATGTCAAGAACCCCATGCCCAAGAGTCTTTCCCCAATCCACCTCATACTCATTACATGATCTAGATAAGGT
>JZKD02S0267414.1:5027-16749 GCA_000966675.3 Picea glauca | reverse complement strand
GGTCTTTCACCACTGAGTTGCTCACAAGGGTTTGTACAACAAAACCCCCAAACTGTATGCTCAAGAGCAATAACAAGCAATATACCAAATCCAGAATGAATAATAGGTGCGCCCCTACCTTCTATTTATACTTTTCTTTCTATTCTTCTGTTGAGTTAGATTAACTCCCAGGGTTAACTTCTATTCTTCCATTGAGTTATCTTTTACTCCTTTTTACCTTTTTTCTCAAGTCAACTTAAGAATATAACCTTAGCTTAGTTGACCCTTCCCCTTAGTGTGAGACTATGGCCTAGTGGGGATGCCTAGGCCACTAAGTCTCCTCATCACCTCTTCATCAAGGGGTGGGGGACATTACAGTCTCCCCTGCTAGAAATTGCTTGTCCTCAAGCAATTCCAAACCTGCTTCTCTTAGCACGTGTTCCCCTTCCTAGGTGGCATCCTCAATGGGTAAATCTTTCCATCTGATCAGGTACTCCTTGATGCTTCGGTTTCTGAGTCTCTTCTCTCGGACCTCTAATATCTCCTCTGGAATCAACACAAGCTGTCCTTCCTCGTCCATGGGAGGTAGTATCTCAATGGGTGTGATGTGTTGGCTGAGGGCTTTCTTAAGGCAAGAGACATGGAAGACGTTGTGTATTTTGCTGCCCTGTGGAAGCTCTAGCTCGTAAGCTACAACCCCTACCTTTCGGCTGACTCTGTAGGGACCAAAGAAATGTCGTTGTAGTTTTTCTGCTCCGCTCCTTTTTATGGAAGCCTGCCTGTATGGTTGGAGCCTTAGGTAGACCGAGTCACCAACCTCAAAGGTACGATCAACTCTCTGCATGTCTGCTTGGACCTTTTGCTGGTTCTGTGCTCTCTGTAGATGATCCTTCAGTTCCCTGAGAATATCTTGGCTCTGCTGTATCCAATCCTGTACCATAGGTGCCCTGCTGTCACCGAAAGCAATCTCCACAAAAGATAAAGGATCATAGCTATACAAGGCCCTGAATGGTGACATGCCAATGAACATATGCTGGGTGGTGTTGTAGCAATACTCTCCCAAGTGCAACCATCTGGCCCACGCTTTCTGTTGCCCTGCCACATAATTTCTGAGGTAGCCCTCCACCCATTTGTTAACTATCTTTGTCTGTCCATCCGTCTGAGAGTGATAGCTGGTACTAGGGGTCAAGGCCGTACCAACCAATCAGAATAACTCCTGCCAAAAAGTACTCATGAACCTGCTATCTCTGTCACTGACAATGGTCTTGGGTAGGCCATGCAACCTGAAAATCTCCCTAAAGAATAGTTCGACCACCTGTGCTGCACTGAAGTCAGTAGCTATGGCGAAGAAGTGTGCAAACTTTGTCAACCTGTCCACTACTACAAAAATGCAGTCCTTCCCTTGCGTCTTTGGTAACCCGCTNGCTCACAAGGGTTTGTACAACAAAACCCCCAAACTGTATGCTCAAGAGCAATAACAAACAATATACCAAATCTAGAATGAATAATAAGTGCGCCCCAACCTTCTATTTATACTTTTCCTTCTATTCCTTTGTTGAGTTAGATTAACTCCAGGGTTAACTTCTATTCTTCCAATGAGTTATCTTTTACTCCTTTTTACCTTTTTCCTCAATTCAACTTAAGAATATAACCTTAGCCTAGTTGACCTTTCCCCTTAGTGTGAGACTATGGCCTAGTGGGGATGCCCAGGCCACTGAGTCTCCTAATCACCTCTACATCAAGAGGTGGGGGACATTACAGTCTCCCCTGCTAGAAATTGCTTGTCCTCAAGCAATTCCAAACCTGCTTCTCTTACCACTTGTTCCTTTTCCTATGTGGCATCCTCAATGGTTAAATCCTTCCATCTGACCAGGTACTCCTTGATGCTTAAGTTTTTGAGTCTCTTCTCTCGGACCTCTAATATCTCCTCTGAAATCAACACAAGCTGTCCTTCCTCATCCATGGGAGGTAGTATCTCAATGGGCATGATGTGTTGGTCGAGGGATTTCTTAAGGCAGGAGACATGGAAGACATTGTGTATTTTGTTTCCCTGTGGAAGCTCCAGCTCGTAAGCTACGGCCCCTACCTTTCGGCTGACTCTGTAGGGTCCAAAGAAACGTGGTTTTAGTTTTTCTGATCCACTCCTTTTTATGGAAGCCTGCCTGTATGGTTGGAGCCTTAGGTAGACCAAGTCACCAACCTCAAAGGTACGATCAACTTTGTGCTTGTCTGCTTGGACCTTTTGCTAGTTCTGTGCTCTCTGTAGATGATCCTTCACCTCCCTGAGAATGTCTTGGCTTTGTTGTATCCAATCCTGTACCATAGGTGCCCTGTTATCATCGAAAGCAATCTCCACAAAAGATAAAGGATCATAGCTATACAAGGCCCTGAATGGTGACATGCCAATGGACATATACTGGGTGGTGTTGTAGAAATACTCCCCCAAGTGCAACCATCTGGACCACGCTTTCTGTTGCCCTGCCACATAATTTCTGAGGTAGCCCTCCACCCACTTGTTGACTATCTCTGTTTTTCCATCCGTCTGAGGGTGATAGCTGGTACTAGGGGTCAAGGCCGTACCAACCAATCTGAATAAATCCTGCCAAAAAGTACTCATGAACCTGCTATCCCTGTCACTGACAATGGTCTTGGGTAAGCTGTGCAACCTGAAAATCTCCCTAAAGAACAGTTCGGCCACCTGTGCTTCACTGAAGTCAGTAGCTATGGCGAAGAAGTGTGCAAACTTTGTCAACCTATCCACTACTACAAAAATGAAGTCCTTCCCTTGCGTCTTTGGTAACTCGGTGATGAAGACCATGGATATTCTTTCCCACTTGTGCTCTAGAATGGGTAAGGGTTGCATGAGTACTGTTGGGTGCGTGTACTCATCCCTGTTCGCCTGACATGTAGTACACTCCTTGGTGTGATTTGTCACATCCTCCTTGAGGCCCTTCCAAGAGAACCTTTCTCTCACCTTCCTGTATGTTTTGTTGATTCCCTGATGCCCTACCATCGGTGAGTCATGGCACACCTTCAATACCTTGGCCTTGAAGGCCGATCCAGGAACCAAAAAGATTCAGTCCTTGTAGTAGATGAGGTCATTTATAACCTTGAAATTATCATCTTGTACCTGCCCGTCCAATAGCTGGCACGCGAACTGATCCTCTGCATATGCCATCACCAGATGGTCTTTTCAGTCAACTGATACACCTGTCATGGCAAAGATGGATGGCCTCCTGGATAAGGCATCAACCACCACGTTGTTCTTCCCTTTGACAAATTCAATGTCAAAGTCATAGGCCTATATTCTTCTTACCCATTTTTGTTGCCTCTCATTCAAGTCCTTCTGCTCCAATAGATATTTGAGACTGTTATGATCTGACTTGACCGCAAATCGAGCGCCTATGAAGTATTGTCATAATTTGGCTAGTGCATGCATGATGGCCATCATTTCTTTGTCATAAATGTTGTAGAGTAGCTCAGGACCCCTGAGTTTCTGACTCTCATAGGCAAAAGGGTGCCTCTTCTGCATTAGTACGGCACCTATTCCTTCCCTAGAGGCATCACACTCCAAGGTAAAAAGGATACTGAAATCTGGAAGGGCTAAGACTGGGCACGTACTCATCACCTTCTTCATCTTGTCCATCGTTATTTGAGCCTCCTCGTCCCACTTGAAGGCTCCTTTCTTAGTCAAATCGATCAAAGGTGCACACAACTGAGAAAATCCTTTGACAAACTTTATGTAATACGTGCACATGCCCATAAATCCTCTCAATTCTATGAGTGTCTTAGGAGTAGGACATTCCATTATGGCTTTTATTTTCTCCTGATGTACTTGTACTTCCTTTTCCCCGATGATGTGTCCTAAATAGAGGATCTCTGTCATTCCAAACTCGCATTTGGACTCCTTAGCATACAGTGATTGTTCCTTCATGATTGAAAAAATCTGATCCACATGCCTGAGATGCTCCTCCCACATATTTTGGTAGATAAGCAAGTCATCAAAAAATACCAACAGGTGCTTCCTCAGCTGTTTGTTGAACACATGGTTCATACATGATTGGAACGTAGCAGAGGCATTGGTTAGCCCAAAGGGCATCACCAAAAACTCATAATGGCTGTAATGACATCTAAAAGCTGTTTTTGAGATGTCTTCCTCCCTCATCTTGATCTGATGATAGGCAGAACGAAGGTCAATCTTAGTGAAGTAGTTGGCCCCATGAAATTCCTCCAACAGTTCATCAATCCTTGGTATCGGGTACTTGTTTTTTATGGTCTTTTTATTCAAGGCCCTGAAGTCAATGCACATCCTCATAGTGTCATCTTTCTTCTTCACCAGCACTACTGAAGAAGCAAAAGGGCTAGTGCTAGGCCTGATGTGCTCCATGTCCAAAAGTTCCTTTATGGCCTTCTCTATCTCATCTTTGTACTTCTTGGGATGTCTATATGGTGTGGTAATGACTGGTTTGGCCCCTTCCTCTAGTTCAATAATGTGCTCAAACCCCCTATCTGTTGGTACCCCTAGAGGAATAGGTCCAAACACCTTGTGGTGCCTATCAAGGATTTCTTATATCTCTGGGGTGTAGTGAACCTTGCCCTGCTCATCCATACGTGTTACAATCCTGCACTCTGCTATGTATACTATATCATCTCTCCGGAAGATGGCCTCCATCCTCTTGGCCGTGACTACCTTTGCAGCATTCCCTGTCATGCCCCAGAGAACTACCTTTCATCCACCCTCCTCTGTGAATGACATTTCCATGGTTTTGTAGTTGGTGGTGATAGGCCCCAATGTGTTGAGCCACTGAACTCCTAGGATGATGTTGGTATCTGGAAGGTCCATGACATAGACGTCCTGTATCAGCTCATGCCTACCCAAGGTAAGCTTCATGCCCAGAATGTATCTATCGCAAGGCATAGTGCTTCCACCTGTTGCCTCCACCTTGAACCCTTCAAATTCTACTATGGGTATGTGCCTTCTTTTCAATAATGCTGAATCAATGAATTTGTGGGAAGCTCCTCCATCAATCAAAATCGAAACTCTTTGTCCCTGCAAGACCCCCCTCATTCAGAAGGTGTTATACTTGGGCACTCCACTGATAGATGCGAAGGTGGCCATACTATCCTGTCCTGTGATTTGTTCCTCTACTGCCTCCATGGTTTCTGCCTCCATGTTCTGTATCTGGCCGATCTTTTCTTCCTCTTCGTTGTCTGAAGTGACCTCAATGTAGTGCACCTGACCAAGGCCCATGCATTTGTGTGCTAGGTTCCATGGTTCTTTGCAAGTGAAGCAAAGTTGCTTCCATCTCAACTCCCTCCTGGTGTTCTCATCCACTCTGCCATGGCCCCTATCAAAACCCCTTGTATCACGTCCTCCCTGATTCATTGGAGGTCTTTGGTCTCTTCCTCCACTGTTAAGAGGTGGTTTGGGTATAAATTTTGGCTTAGCTGTTGGTCCCAGATCCCTTGTCTTCTAGATAGCCTCTTGTAGGTTGGTAGGCTTGAAGGCCTTGACCCAACCCTTCAAGGGTTCCATCAACCCCTCAGTAAATAACATCATAAGCCTGGTCGGAGACATATCCTGCACCATCACTGCCAGCCTTTGAAATTCATCAATATATGCCTCAGCCATACCGGTTTGCTTGAGTTGTGTGAGCTCTCGGAAATGTAGCTTCGGATCTTCCGGATCAAACCTATCAATGAGCCTATGAGTGAATTCTGTGTAGGACACTATCTGATTGTGGCCAAGAGTGGTGAGTCCATGATACCACCAATCATGAGCCTTGCCATCCAAACACATAGTAGCAAACTTGATAGCTTCCATTTCCCTCATTGGGTTAAGTTGTACATAGGTGTCCAGCTTTTGCACCCATGCCTGTGCTATCATCTTGGCCATACCATCAAAATATGGGATCTCTATATTTCTTGCTCTTCATTCAAACTCAAAACTGTTCTTGTGTTTTGACCTAGGCTTATTTCTGAATTTGAGTTAGCAATATTGATCCAAGGACATCTGCCTTTGAATCACCATATCCAACCTGTAGTACTCCTTGGTACATTGTGCCATCTGTTCAATGAAATCATCCACCTATTCTTGTTGCCCTTGTTTATCAGTAAATGTAGGCATGTATGGCCTGGGGTTAGCCCTGCTACCCAAGTGCCCATAGGACGTTCCACCTCCATGGCTTCCTTCAGATCTGGGCCCTTTCTCCGGATTATANGGAATCAACACAAGCTGTCCTTCCTCGTCCATGGGAGGTAGTATCTCAATGGGTGTGATGTGTTGGCTGAGGGATTTCTTAAGGCAGGATACATGGAAGACGTTGTGTATTTTGCTGCCCTATGGAAGCTTCAGCGTGTAAGCTATGGTCCCTACCTTTTGGCCGACTCTGTAGGGACCAAAGAAATGTGGTTGTAGTTTTTCTGCTCCGCTCCTTTTTATGGAAGCCTGCCTGTATGGTTGGAGCCTTAGGTAGACCAAGTCACCAACCTCAAAGGTACGATCAACTCTATGTTTGTCTGCTTGGACCTTTTGCTAGTTCTGTGCTCTCTGTAGATGATCCTTCAGTTCCCTAAGAATATCTTGAGTCTATTGTATCCAATCCTGTACCATAGGTGCCATGCTGTCACCAAAAGCAATCTCCACAAAAGATAAAGGATCATAGCTATACAAGGCCCTGAATGGTGACATGCCAATGGACATATGCTGGGTGGTGTTGTAGAAATACTCTCCCAAGTGCAACCATCTGTCCCACACTTTCTGTTGCCCTGCCACATAATTTCTGATGTAACCCTCCACCCACTTGTTGACTATCTTTGTCTGTCCATCCGTCTGAGGGTGATAGCTGGTACTAGGAGTCAAGGCCGTACCAACCAATCTGAATAACTCCTGCCAAAAAGTACTCATGAACTTGCTATCCCTGTCACTGACAATGGTCTTGGGTAGGCCGTGCAACCTGAAAATCTCCCTAAAGAATATTTCGACCACCTGTGTTGCACTGAAGTCAGTAGCTATGGTGAAGAAGTGTGCAAACTTTGTCAACCTGTCCACTACTACAAAAATGCAGTCCTTCCCTTGCGTCTTCGGTAACCCGGTGATGAAGTCCATGGATATGCTTTCCCACTTGTGCTCTGGAATGGGTAAGGGTTGCAGTAGTCCTGCTGGGTGCATGTGCTCATCCTTGTTCGCTTGACATGTAGTACACTCCTTGACGTGCTTTGTCACATCATCCTTGAGGCCCTTCCAAGAGAACCTTTCTCTCACCTACATGTATGTCTTGCTGATCCCCTGACGTCCTGCCATTGGTGAGTCAGGGCACACTTGCAATACCTTAGCCTTGAAGGTCGATCCAGGAACCAAAAAGATTTGGTCCTTGTAGTAGATGAGGTCATTTATAACCTTGAAATTATCATCTTGTACCTGCCCATCCAATAGCTGGCACACGAACTGATCCTCTACATACTCCATCACCAGATGGTCTTTCTAGTCAACTGATACACCTGTCATGGCAAAGATGGATGGCCTCCTGGATAAGGCATCAACCACCACATTGTTCTTTCCTTTGACAAATTCAATGTCAAAGTTGTAGGCCTATATTCTGATTACCCATTTTTGTTGCCTCTCGTTCAAGTCCTTCTACTCCAATAGATATTTGAGACTATTATGATCTGATTTGAACACAAACCAAGCACCTACAAAGTATTGCCAGAATTTGGCTAGTGCATGCATGATAGCCAACATCTCTTTGTCATAAATGTTGTAAAGTAGATCGGGACCCCTAAGTTTCCGACTCTCATAGGCAAGAGGGTGCCTCTTCTGCATCAGTACAACCCCTATTCCCTCCCCGGAGGCATCACACTCCAAGGTAAAAGGGAGGCTGAAATATGGAAGGGCTAAGATTGAGCACGTACTCATCACCTTCTTCATCTTGACCATCGTTATTTGAGCCTCCTTGTCCCACTTGAAGGCTCCTTTCTTAGTAAAATCAGTCAAAGGTGCACACAACTGAGAAAATCCTTTGAAAAACTTCCTATAATACGTGCACATGCCCAGAATTCCTCTCAATTCTGTGAGTGTCTTGGGAGTAGGCCATTCCATGATAGATTTTATTTTCTCCTAGTGTACCTGTACCCCCTTTGCCCCGATGATGTGTCCTAAATAGAGGACCTTTGTCATTCCAAATTTGCGTTTGGACTCCTTAGCATAAAATGATTGTTCCTCCATGATTGACAAACTCTGATCCACATGCCTAAGATGCTCATCCCACGTCTTGCTATAGATAAGCAAGTCATCAAAAAATACCAACAGGTGCTTCCTCAGCTGTTTGTTGAACACATGGTTCATACATGATTGGAACGTAGCAGGGGCATTGGTTAACCCAAGGGGCATCACCAAAAACTCATAATGGCCGTAATGACATCTAAAAGCTTTTTTTAAGATGTCTTCCTCCCTCATCTTGATCTGATGATAGCCAGAATGAAGGTCAATCTTAGTGAAGTAGTTGGCCCCATGCAATTCATCCAACAATTCATCAATCCTTGGTATCATGTACCTGTTTTTGATGGTATTTTTATTCAAGGCTCTGAAGTCAATGCACATCCTCATAGTGCCATCTTTCTTCTTCACTAGCACTACTAAAGAAGCAAAAGGGCTAGTGTTGGGCCCGATGTGCCCCATGTCCAGAAGTTCCTTGATGGCCTTCTCTATCTCATCTTTGTACTTCTTGGGATGTTTGTATGGTGTGGTAATGACTGGTTTGGCACCTTCCTCTAGTTCAATAATGTGCTCAAACCCTCTATCTGGTGGTACCCTTGGAGGAATAGGTCCAAACACCTTGTGGTGCCTGTCAAGGATTTCTTTGATTTCTGGAGTGTAGTGAACCTTGCCCTGCTCATCCATACATGTTACAATCCTGCACTCTACTGCATACACTATCTCATCTCTTCGCAAGATGGCCTCCATCCTCTTGGCCATGACTACCTTTGCAGCATTCCCTGTCATGCCCCGGAGAACTACCTTTCGTCCACCCTCCTCTATGAATGACATTTCCATGGTTTTGTAGTTGGTAGTGATAGGCCCCAATGTGCTGAGCCACTGAACTCCTAGGTTGATGTTGGTATCCGGAAGGTCCATGACATAGACATCCTATATAAGCTCATGCCTACCCAAGGTAAGCTTCATTCCCATAATGTATCTGTCGTAGGGCATAGTGCTTCCACCTGCTACCTCCACCCTGAACCCTTCAAATTCTACTGTGGGTATGTGCCTTCTTTTCAGTAATGCTGAGTCAATGAAGTTGTGGGAAGCTCCTCTATCAATCAAAATCGAAACTCTCTGTCCCTGCAAGACCCCCCTCATTTGGAAGGTGTTATACTTGGGCACTCCACTGATAGATGCAAAGGTGACCATACTGTCCTGTCTTGTGATCTGTTCCTCTACTGCCTCAGTGGTTTCTGCCTCCATGTTCTGTATCTGGTCGATCTCTTTCGTTGTCTGAAGTGACCTCAATGTAGTGCACCTGACCATGGCGCATGCATTTTTGTGTTGGGTTCCATGGTTCTTTGCAAGTGAAGCAAAGTTGCTTCCGTCTCAACTCCCTCCTAGTGTTCTCATCCACTCTGCCACGACCCCTGTCAAAACCCCTTGGGTCACGTCCTCCCTGATTCATTGGAGGTCTTTGGTCTCTTCCTCCACTATTAAGAGGTGGTCTGAGTACAAATTTTGGCTTAGCTGCTGGTCCCAGATCCCTTGTCTTCCAGATAGCCTCCTGTAGGTTGGTAGGCTTGAAGGCCTTGACCCAACCCTTCAAGGGTTCCATCAACCCCTCAGTGAATAGCATCATAAGCCTGGTTGGAGACATATCCTGCACCATCACTGTCAGCCTTTGAAATTCATCAATATATACCTTGTCCATACCAATTTGCTTGAGTTGTGTGAGCTCCCAGAAATGTAGCTCAAGATCTTCCTGATCAAACCTGTCAATAAGCTTCTAAGTGAATTCTATGTAGGACATTATCTGATTGTGGCCAAGAGTGGTGAGTCCATGATACCACCAATCATGAGCCTTCCCATCCAAGTACATAGTAGCAAACTTGATAGCCTCCATTTCCCTCATTGGGTTAAGTTGTAGATAGGTGTCCAGCTTTTGCACCCATGCCTGTGCTGTCATCTTGGCCGTACCTTCAAAATATGGGATCTCTATCTTTCTTGTTCTTCGTTCAAACTCAAAACTGTTCCTGTGTTTTGACCTAGGCTTATTTCTGAACTTGAGTTGGCAATATTGATCCAAGGACATCTGCCTTTGAATCACCATATCCAATCCATAATACTCCTTGGTACATCGTGCCATCTGTTCAACGAAATCATCCACCTCTTCCTGTTTCCCTTGTTCATCAGTAAACGTAGGCATGTATGGCNATATAACCTTAGCTTAGTTGACCCTTCCCCTTAGTGTGAGACTATGGCCTAGTGGGGATGCCCAGGCCACTGAGTCTCCTCATCACCTCTTCATCAAGAGGTGGGGGACATTACACAATGCGCCAACAATATTCACGAGCCTCATGAACGACGTATTCCGGAAGTACTTAGACCATTTTGTACAAGTCTTTCTTGATGACATCCTCATCTATTCCAAAAACGAAGGAGAGCATGAGGAACACTTACGAGTGGTGTTGTCCTGCCTTAGAGAGAACAAATTGTATGGGAAGTTGTCGAAGTGTTCCTTCTTGCAGAAACAAATCCACTATTTAGGTCATATCATTTCCGGTGAAGGAATCTCCGTGGACCCAGAAAAGGTAAAGGCCAGTGCTGAAAAATGCCCATGAGGTAAGAAGCTTCATGGGGCTAGCAGGTTATTATCGGAGATTTGTGGAAGGGTTCTCTAAGATAGCGAAACCCATCACCACTTTGCAGCGCAAGGGGGTCAGGTATGAATGGACATAAGAATGTGATAGTGCATTGATCGAACTTAAGAGGTTACTAACTAGTGCGCCAATTCTACGAGTGCCAGATATGGAAAAGGACTTGACAGTCTGCACAGATGCCTCGAAGCAAGGGTTGGGGGCCGTGCTAATGCAGGATGGAGGAGTGATAGCTTATGTGTCAAGGAAGTTGAAGAAACACGAAGAGATTTACGCTACTCATGATTTAGAGTTAGCAGCGATAATGCTAGCCCTGAAACTTTGGAGGCACTATATTGTCGGGTGAAACTTTGAGCTCAAAACAGACCATCAAAGTTTAAAACATCTCTTCACTCAAAGGGATCTGAATGCTAGGCAAAGGCGATGGAGTGAGTTTATGAGTGAGTACGATTTTGGTATTTCATACATCAAAGGAAAGAAAAATGTGGTCGCAGATGCCTTGAGTAAGAGACCACGTGTCTTCTCCTTGGTACCTTTAATGGTAAATCTGAGGGAACGTGTGTTGACGCAACTCCATGGAGATAGTTGGTATTTAAAGGTTACTTCAAACCTCCAGAGTGGGAGACAATTAGATCCAAAGTATGAAGGATATAGTCTGGAAGCAGACGGACTGTTAAGATATCAAGGAAGGATGTATGTCCCTGAGAGTGGGGATATTCGAAGCATCATACTGAAGGAAGCCCATAGAGAAATTTATTGTGCAGATCCGGGTGTGAAGAAGATGTACGCAGACATGAGGAAGCTCTTCTTCTGGGTAGGCATGAAGCGCGATGTAGTCCATTTCATCGCCAAGTGCCTAGAGTGTCAACAAGTGAAAGCCGAC
>JZKD02S0267412.1:71392-89537 GCA_000966675.3 Picea glauca | reverse complement strand
AATTAGTGAGTTGGTTGCTACAGATCCGAATGTTGTGGCCATGCTGACGCAGTGTGGTTTGCTCAAATTTTTTCTATGTCCATTCATGCGTGCGCAACCAAGGCTACTGAATGCCTTGATTGATTACTGGCACCTTGATGCAGAGGCCTTTATGCTAGAGGGGCAATCCTTGGTTCCCACCACCGAGGGAATTTACTTTTTGACTGGCCTCTCAAGGAGAGGGGAACTAGTCAACTTTTAGACTTTTCCTGTGGGGCCGAGCAAGATCTCGGAGTTAGTAGCTGAGTACTATGAGGCTGGGACCGATCGTAGAGGTTCCCAGGTGCCTATTAGCAAGATTACCAACTTGGCACTACAGACTATCTTGTTTCTTATTGGGCGGATTACTAGCTCAGTAGCCATGCATCAGGCTTCGCGCGCACAGATGAACTGTGCTATCCAATGCATGAATGCACAAATTTTTGATTGGAGTGCCACACTGCTAGAGTGTATGAAGAGGCAATTGATAGATTGTCATCAGTGGACACAGAGGAACTTCAGGTTTGGGACTATCTTGTGTTTGTTCTTTTTCGAGAGAGTTTCGTGCTTCAGTCCTCAGGTTGTAGTACGAGGACATCTAGCCTCTTTCCCCGAAGTATGCAGATGGGCAGTGTTACTTCCGCGATAGGGTGGTGGAAGGACCATGGAGGCCTTCGATGACGACTTTTTTTCTTGGCTGTCACGACAGATCCCTGCTATCGAGGACTACCCATATGCGAGGATCGACTTCTCTAGAGATCCAGATATACCCGTGCCTCCTGGTAAGGAGCGAGGGGAGATGGGTAAGTCTCCACCTTTGTAGTTTTTTTTGTTGTTTGTTATTTGTATAATTAATTTTTATGTCTTTTTGTTATATATATCATTTTTATATGCCAAAGTATTTGATGGGTAAACGTTTATTGCACGCAGATGTGGGACCCGTGCGACCTACCAACTATGCATGGAACAGGCGTCGCCCACAGCCAGAAGCCGCAGCTATCGCCGCTGGGGGAGAAGTAGTGGTAGGGAACCTCCCAGCAGGAGAGACCGAGAGGTTCCTTAGGCGAGTTGAGCGGAACTTCACTATGCTCACTCACACAGTCCCGATGGCAGAGATAGAGGACCTGCCGCCATCCATGCAGACTCATGTTGTGGGGGAACCTCAGACATGGGTCCGATTGTTTAGGCGTTTATCCCGTGCAGTAGATGATTATAACAGGGCCCATAGGCCGTGAACAAAATTTATACTTTTTATGTGCCACGAGCACCTTGTTGTATATATTTTTTGAGGGCATAATCTCGGTGACTCGTTATTGTTCCCATTTTTTAGGCGCTTGCGCCCATCTATGTACTCTGGTGATTTTATGATGTTTATATATGGTTTTTATCTCTTTTTTGTGTCTTATGGATTATGTGTGCAAAAATGTATTTACATGTTTATGACCATGATCTTTTTATATGTGGGCAAGATGCCAATCTAAAATTTGATTAGCTAGAGTATCTGTGATTTGGTTTAATCTCCTAGGAACATGAAAATATGTAATATAATCAAAGTTGTGTTCTAAGAGACGTACCCTAAGGAATCATCGGTGTAAAGTTGGATCATGAACCCGATATATTCTGTTTAGCTGCGAAACAACCAGTTGAGCATCTAGATAGACCTAGAGATGAGAGATACCCAATGATAATGCGTCACGAAGCAACTCAATAACTGCACTATACTCAGAAACATTATTTGTGGTGTTACCTAAGCATATACCTCCGGAAGATAACAACTGACCCTGTGGTGTAAAGATTACCCAAGATGCGGAGGCAAGCCTCCGCGTGTGTCGACTAGCACCGTCCACATACCCAAAGAACACCTCAGACTCACTTGACATCTTCCATATTGACGAAAGATAACATCAATGACACATCCATAACACTTTTTTTAAAAGAAATGTAAAAAATTAATAGTACAAAGACTATACATATGTTACAAAAAGTTACCCACAGTGACCTTTCTATGAATAATACTTCTTGAGGTAGAGCCCATTTCTAGGCTCCGCCAAAGCATTCCCTTCAAAATTGACCAAACGATAAGCGCTCTTTTTTAAAACCTCTTTGATAATGAAGGGTCCGAACCACATGGGTTTAAACTTTCCTGCCCCCAGGGGGTTCTTGTCTTGGTCATAGACTAGGACAAGGTCTCCCTCAAAAAAAATCCAAGGATGAACAGACCTATCATATTGACACTTGACCTTATGTTTATGAGCCTTGTTGGCTAGGGCCGCATCGCGATGCTTCTCATCAAGCTGCTCAAGGTGTACTAACCGTTCTTCAAGTGGATAAGTGTCTGGCAATAATTGTATTGCCAATTTCAGAGATAGGATTTGACATTCAATGGGAAAGACTGCCTCCATCCCGTAAACAAGTTGGAAAGGTGAGAAACCGGTTGTAGTCTTAACTGATGTTCGGTAAGCCCATAATTCTGAGTATAACATCAAATGCTAGTTTGACTTGGCTGAGTTGATAGTTCGCTATAAAATCGTCTTAAGAGTTTTGTTTATAGCTTCCACCTGCCCATTGGCTTGGGGGTAGTAAGGTGATGAATGTTCCTGCCGTAACCCAAGATTTGATGTTAATTTGGACATCATTTGGTTCTGAAAGTGACTGCCATGGTCAGTGACAATCTCTCTCGGGACGCCGAACCATGCTATAATCTGGTTGAATAAGAAGAGAGCTTCAGTCTCTCCATCATCTTTAAATGTTGGCATAGCTTCGACCCACTTAGTGAAGTAGTCGACAGCTACAATGATATAGCGGTGCCCCCTAGCTGACGGGGGGTTGCATGTAGTGTAATCAATCCCCCACTTAGTGAAGGGACCAACTGTGATGACATGAAACATAGGAGCTGGATGTGCCCTCATCTTCTGAGAGAAGATTTGGCACGAATTACACTTCTTGACCAACTCGATACAATCTTTGATAAGTGTGGGCCAAAAGTAACCTGCTCGTAAAATCTTTTGGGATGATGCCAACCCAGATAAATGACCACCACAAGCTCCAGTATGACAATCGTTGAGCACTATGATGACCTCCTCATGAGTGAGACATCGACGCAAGATGCAATCTACACCTCTCCGATACAACGTATCATTGAGTATGAGATAATTCTTAGCCTGATGGCGTATCCGCTGACGCTCGTCACGAGAAGCAGAGGTGGGGCACTTCAAATTCTGGAGATAGATCAGTATATCTCCATACCAGGGGTCTAAAGATTCAATCAAAAACATATCCCTCCGGATAGGCGATTCCTCAGGCACAATGTCACCTGACTTAACTGGAAGCTCTGAAATAAGTTCTGCGAAGACCAATGACTTCTTGGACTTTGCTAAAACGAAGTCTAAGTCAAATGCTTGGAGGATAACCATCCATATACTGATTTTTCTACCTATAACTCGTCGTGTCAACATGTACTGGAATGGATTCATGACAGCAACAACGGTGGCCTTGCGAAACAGAACATAGTGACAGAACCGTTGAACAGCATGAACTGCTGCCAACACAAGTTTTTCGAGATGGGAATAATGAAGTTCCGGTCCCACGAGGCCTCGGCTCAGGTAATAGATCGCGTATTCTGAAAATGAATCATCATCCTGAACTAAAACCATGCCTATGGTTGACTCTGCAACAACCAGATATAATAATAAATCTTTGTTATAATTAGGTGGTCGTAGCAGAGGTGCGGTTGTGAGGGTGTGTTTTAATGCGTCGAAAGAGAGTTGAGTGGCTTGTCCCAGAAAAATGGAACATCTTTCTTCAATAAACGCATAAAGCCCTTGGTGATTTCGGCATAGTTGGCGATGAAGCGTCATAAGAAGTTCGCCTTGCCTTGAAGAATTTGAAGTTGTAAGATTGTGCACGGGGGGGGCAACTGGATTATTACCTCCACCTTAAGAGGATCGACCATGATCCCTATTGTTGATACAATGAAACCTAACAAACGTCCTAACGTGATGAAAAAGCTTCACTTGTTGGGATTCAAGCGAATCCTGAAGTAGCGACAACGTTCGAAGATTAGTCTGAAGTGCATAGGATGATCCTTTTGCTTGCGAGAGCATGATGCTAAATCATCTAGATAAGCCTCGACTATATGTTTGAGGTCATGAAACGCAAAAGACATGGCCCGCTGGAAAGTGGCTCCAGCATTTTTGAGGCCAAAAGGCATCTTACGATAGGTGAATGTACTCGATGGACAAATGAATGTCGTTTTGTGTTGGTCTTCAGGTTTGATTTGGATTTGATTATATTCCGAAAAACCATCCATGAACGAAAAGGATTCACAACCGACACATTCATCAATGATCTGGTCAATGAATGGGGTTGGAAAATTATCTTTTGGACATGCCTTGTTCAAATCACAAAAATCGATACATACACAAATCGTGCCTTGTTTTTTATTGACCGGCATGGGGTTTTGACACTCATTGAGTCAAATGAATAGGATAAATGAAACCTGCCTTGAGCAATTTCTCAACCTCAAGATTAATGGCTGCTACTTTCTTAGGATTGACTAGACGAAGTTTTTGTCGATCAGGCTTGGCATTAGGATACGTTGTGATTTCATGTTCAACTATTTTCAGATCGATACCTAACATTTCCTCATAAGACCAAGAAAAAACGTCGCGGAATTCTTTGAAAAGATCCGTGTAAATTTGAATCTCTTCGGGGGAGAAATCCACTCCGACGAAGACATTTTCCACGACGCTAGGGTTTCGGGAGATGTTGATAGGTATAGTTTCAACGATAGTCTCCATATTGCCCTCAGCATAAATTTCTTGTGTAGCTAAGAGATTAATAGGACATGGCTGATCTCCCGTCATGATGATAGTGAATTCTCCTGCCTCGATTTGGCTTAACTCTGGGAGGAAATATGATCTATGATGAAGATATTCCCAAGGTTTGTCCGGACTATTCATTGCTTTGATTACTGCTTTGTAAGAAGGCAAGACTAAGTCTAATGAATCGATGTTGGCGAGAGAACCCTACGCCCAGATAGGCTCTATAGGTGGATCCAATTTTTGTGTGGGAGTCAGATCAGGGTTAGCTGAAGCTTGCTAGACTAAAGAGTATGCTACTTCAGCAAATGACAAGGGCATGGACATGCTGGAGTGCCCTGTCTCATCCACCGTGGCTGATGGGAAGGGAAGAATCCATGGATCCTCAAAGTAAGTCGTGTGGAACGACGAAACTTGAAAAATCTCAACCTTATGGTGACTCGATATAAACTTGACATCGTCATGAGGAGGCGGGTAATCAAAGGTACCCATCAAGGATGGGCACAAACCAACTCCTACGTTAACGACATTGGGTTGAGGATTATCAATCATGGGAATCGTAGATGCCCCTAAAGCTGGGTCAGGTCTAGAGAAGGGCAATTGATCGATGGTCACTATCCGGCCTTCGTGTGGAAACAACAAGACTTGGAAAACTTTAGCAACCACCTCTTGCATAGCGTAAGTCCAACTCTAACCTTAAAATAGGTTATATTCGAGGGGGGCATCGACTACCTCTACTTCGACGCACACTGTCTTCCTTCCTAACTACACAGGGAAAGAAGGGACAATGCCATGTGGTCGAAAAGAACGACCGTCGAATGTAGTGAGGAGAGTAGGTGACGAAGACAAAGAAGGCTGGCCAATGGCCTTCCAACATGCTAATGACATAACGCATGTCAAGGCGCCCTCGTCGACCACCATGCGGAAGATATTGCATGTAAAAGTTTTCGTGGGATGAGCCACTACTATCTGAAACGCTACGTGGTAAGGCAGACGAGGTTTTAAGTCGGTTGTATCTAACATGATGGTACCCGGGTTACAAGTCTCAGTAGAGCCTAAAGAAATCAACAAGGCTTTCCTCTGAGCAGGGAAGCTTTGGAGGACTTCCAAAGTAGACATCGCACAAGGGGTTTGTGATAAATCCTCCACCACAGAGTAATTCTGGGTGGCCCTTGCATTTGTGTTATGAGAAGCTTTCTTAAATGCACCCTTTGGAATGTGTGTCATTGTTTCTCCCAACGTCTTCTCGATCTGTAGAGGAAGAGACGGGAGTTCAACTTCTTTACCCTTCTCAGAGGCGCTTGGTTTACTATAGTCATGTGCTCTAGTCATTATGAAGGCATCACCCCTAACCATATATACATTCGCGGATGAGGAATTGTTTAGAGGAGGGCAGGTTTCTTGGCTGCCCCCTTCGGCACTTGTAGAGGCTTGAGTTAAATTTTTCCCATGTTGAAAGGGATTAGTCAACACTGCCTGCTGTTGTTGTGTGACAAAATTTTGGGCCTCTGCAAGTCGAGGACAAATATGGGTCGGGTGGTATTCCGCACACAATTTGCACGGATACCTCGCCTTCCATTTTTCCGTGGTGCCCTCACCAGCATTATCAGTGGGTTTTTTCTCCCCCTTACCCTTTTTTCGTTGTTTTTCCTTCCCTTCAGGCTGCTGGGTGGCCTTTGGGTTAGTCAACTGCACAGAGTGTACTTCTGACGTTTGGGTAGGAGGAGCAGCCAAAGCAGTAGTCTGGCTGGCCGATGAGTGTTGGATAGATAACTGTTGCAATTGTTTTGTCAATTGCTCAGTGGGCTTGGTTTGTGTTGAACCAACAATACTATTGGCATGTGGTCTAGCTCTCTGTCTAGTTTTATCCAGTATCGATCGTGGTGCATCCGAAAGGATGTTGTATAATAAACTAGACTGAGAATAAATGATCTCAAACTGATGAGCCCTCATGATGGCATCTTTTTCGGAGAAAACTCCAGAAGTTGCGACGTCTTTGGATAATTGTGGGACCAGAGACTTAAGGAACCACTCAAGCAGGAATGCTGGTGGGACTGGTACTTTTATTAGACTCTTCCGTCGTCTCCACTCTTGGATATGATCAGAGATATGGTCCACTATTGTTTGTTCGAAATTGGCAAGCAGCTCTGTGTCAGCGTCGTATCTCACAGGTAACTGGAAATGGTTAAGGAAGGCCATCGCCAGTTCGCAAAAAGAAGAGTATCTTGAGCGATCGAGATCAATGTACCATTTCGCGACACTCCCGATAAGAGTGCTTTGAAACAATCGCAACTGTACGGAGTCATCTTTCAATGAGTTAGATGAACACCAAATATGGAAGGTAGTCACGTGATCACCTGGATATTCATTAGGTTTGGCCTCGAACTTTGGAATGTCCGAAGAAAACTTCGTTGGCATAGGAGGCCAATGTGGATCGTGAAAAATATGATCATTTAACAACCTTGTCAAATCTGGCAAGTGTAATGTCGCCATGAATGGTAGTTTGGGTTGTTGTTGATAGCCTGGGAAAAAGGGTCCTAGAGTTTGACTGGCACCAGGTTGCCAGGAAAATTTTGGCTGCTAGCCCAGATTCTGGTAGAAACCATGGCCCTGAACAACATAAGGATTTTGCATATGTGGAGACATCATTGGCTGATTCCCCATAAAGGACATAGGATGTTGGGCATTCATCGTGTTTGACGGACTTTGGGAAGGATTACCCCATGTCGGTCCTGATGGGAGAGGCATAATAGTTTGTCTAGGATTCCATTGAATGTGGAAAGAATTACCCCAGAACGAATTTCCAGAGGAGGGAATGGATCCTTGTCCTGAGTTCCAAGGTCCTACTATATGTGCCCCCGGTGCAGGAATAGTACCCTGCGCCGGAGTAGATTGTCCAAAAATGGGAGTGCCCCCAGACGGGAAAGAGGTGGATGCGAAAGTGTTGTTACCAAACGTCTCGTTCCAAACAAATGGTGATGAACCTACCAGCATAGTGTGCGCAGGTGTTCCTTGACTCCCGGCTCCAAATGAACAAGTGTGTGCAGGCTGCCCGGCGGATTGCTGATGCAGACCACCGAGCGAAGGGGACGAAGGAGAGATATGACCTCCACCGTAAGGAAAAGTGTTAAAAGGGACATGAATTCCCCCAAGTTGACCTTGCAGAGGAGCGTTAGAGCTCCCTGCCCCCAGACCCAAAGTCTGTAAAGTGGAGTAAGTGAGTGTAGGACTTGTACCCGAACTAGGAATACCGTATGAAAACGGAGGGCCTGTCGCACTAGGTGTGAAGGGAGTTGTGGTCACCATGATAGATGGGATCGGTCCACTGTGCGACGTAGTTGTGGCTGAGACCATGGTGGCCCGAATCGACGATGGAAATTTAGGAGATGCTTCTCCTGTGGTAGCAACTGTGGTGGGAATGGAAGAATTCCCAGAGGAAGTAACAACGTTTGTTTCCATAGCAGTGTGAGTCACTGATAGGCTTTCGTAAAATCGGATTGGTACAATAACCAGTGGCCAAGTATCAGTGGTTGGGGTTTCAACCGAACCAAGGTTGGCAGTTGATTCCTCTGAGAGTTGTTTGGGCACAATGGTTTGTAACCCGGTTGCTTCTAAAGACCCTTGGTGGTCTAGCTTCCGCCTCAATGGTGGCGGGGGTGGCTCCAGTATAACCGGCAGCAGGCCCAAAAACATTTTTGACCGGAGGAGCTCGGGATCCTCCCCTGTGTGAGAAGATCCAAGACAGGCTAAGGTATTCTACACGTTTAAACAGTAACACACACTAAAAAAGAAGCCCCTAAGAGATAAGACAAGTAGACTCTAAACTAGTTGGAAGAACATTTACAATAACCAACACTAGAGAAACTTACCGGTGCAAGTGCAACTCGAACACGAAAGCACCCTCCGGGTATACTCTGCAAAGCGTGGCCTGATGTTTGTCCTAGGTACTGTGGTATACCCCCGCAGTCACCTGTGTATGTCCCTAAAAAGATTGTCAACTAGTTTGCCAGCATGCGAACAATCACCAGGTGGGTACAGTCGAAAGTCGGGTAGACCACAATGAGCAGGGTATCAAGCCCAAAACCTATCAAGGGTATCGAGAGAAAATGGTCTGAAAGACAACTGAGGACCTCGAATGGATTCGAGACCCACGAAGCCCCATGGAAAATGCAAACGACGGAATCCCAAAACAAGCCCTCGATATGTGTTCTCCACTACGCTTGGTCCGACTTTGGAGGGGTTATCTCCGCTACCTTTCTGCATGCGACCTCATGTTTATCCCCTTTATTAGAGGGGGGTCCCGGATAACTTCTATGCAACTGGACTTCTACACTCCCTATCACAGACTCTAATGTTTGTTTTTGAATGGCCTTGGAGAGTTTCCTCTCCAACCTAATCCAAGGCCCTAGTCCTAAACTAGTGTGTGAACCCTACAAACAAAAAGTCTAATAGATTTTAAATTAGCGTTTCTTTTATGGGTTTTCTTACATCACGGGGTATGAAGGTGAAACTGATGATGTGTAAAGACTCAAAGCAAAAACGAATGAAAAAAACTGGAAACAAAAGACTTTTACTAAATGAAAAAATCAACAACTTTTCACAAAGAAAGATTTCTTTTTCTTTTCAATTTTTCTAAGATTTTATGCAACAAACATAAAGGAATTTCGCTCGACTACGAGCTACTTATGTTCTAAATGCACTGCAAAAAAATTATGAACAAAAATACTTCTCCCTAGCTATTGATGCAAAAACACAATCTTCAAACAAAGAAGAAAATGCAAAGATGTTTTTTTTCTTTATTTATTTAAGTGCTAAGGAAGCAACAAAGGGAAAATACCAACAAGCACAAAACTAGGAAAGACAAATTATGGCTTAAAGTGTAGATCGAAAAGAATCAAAGTAAAGACACGTAAAGGCAATCAAGAAAACAAATATTCTTATGCTTGTCTAAAAACCATAAAACAAAATTTTTCTTTTTATGTTTTCTGTCAACTATCAACTGAGAAAAAGCAGGTTAAGGGTAAGAGGACCTAACCCACCGACTGTTCAACCCTAGACTCAGACACCTGAGAGAAATACTTCTCATCAAATGAGGGGATGACTGCCCCACCTTGACCAAAAAGTAGCCTATCAAGCATGCTACTGTCACTAAAACAAAACGCGTGCAAATGCGTGCTGAGCTGAAACAGGTAGCGTGTACACGTGGTCTGACGTTGTACAGGCCACGTGTATGTAGAAACTCTAAGATAAAAATAAAAACAGACAACCCAAACCAGGAAAAGGCCTCTGGTATTGATAACCAGGGTCTCTTGAAGGCTTGGATGCTTCTTCTAACAGAAAATAAAAATAATTGCAAGGAATAAAAAAACACAAAAAGACAAACTGAGACAGGACTGTGAACCAGCAAGACTCAGACAGGATCCATAAAACCCCCTGAGAATGTATAATTCTGACAGGGAAGAGGAGGACTGCCTCTCAAGTTCTCTGAACTCCTACACGCTACTAAAACCTCTTCAGCTAGCGTTCACACACGGGATGTAAGAGGTTAGGGCGCAGGTACATGCATTCTGGTCTTCTGCAGGCCACGTGTACCTCTATGTGTCCCGACAATTGTCATCAAGCAACAGTCAGGGAAAACTAGTATAAAGAACCAGGCTCCCTGCTAGCTCAGGATTTACAGAAAAAGACAAGCAAAGAAACATAAAATCTAATGTCTTAAACTACCCAAAAAACTCAACTAAATCCGAAAACACTAAAGAGTATCTTCCCCAGTACGGTCGCCAACTCTGTTGTTGGGAAAAATACCCTACGGACTAGCAAACTAGGGTCAGACTTGCATGTAGATTTTGACCGTAAAGAAATTACTTTTTAACCTGCCACCCAAAACTTAAACCCCTCTTTCACAATACATGCATGGAAAGGAACTACTAACATTTTTACTGATGTTTGGTGTAGATCCTCCGTTGTGCTCTTGACCACTTGCTTGCGCTTCTCCTTCCAAAGATAACCTGCAATCAAGACAAACACCTACGCATGCATGCTACTTCTCTACTTGAGGGTTAGAAATTAAGCATAAATTAAACAAATCATAGATAACTCATGCATTGGGACAGGAAAAGTCTTCTTTTATTATTTAAAAAATGAATCAACTTACAATCAAAGTCGAGACTGGCCACTACTCCTTGATCCTGATCCTGGGCTCCTCCTCTTCTGTCCTCCAACTTCTTTGCATTAATTCTCCTTTGGCTTGGGGAAATGCTAAAGGGTTGGGACAATGGATTCGAAAAATGGGTAGAGTTTCTTCGCTATAATTTTCCTCCTCCAAATGGTACCCCTACCCCTTCTTTTATAGGCTAGAAGGAGCTAGGGTTTTGGACGAACTCTCAGCCATGCATGGCCGGGAGTTTCAGTTAACTGACCCATAGCTTTTTGTTCCGTCGGCAACTTTCCTATTTTTGTGTTTTGTTAGGTACACGCGGGTTGTAGTAGGCCTGCCAGCGTGCACACACATGCAGTAGTGGGTTAGGGCGTGTGGGCCTTGACCCAAGAGGATTTTCAAAGAGGTTGTTCAACAGATGTTTTGGCAATGAAGRGATATGAGTTGGCCTGATGCCAGGTAAGCATGTGTGGTGMAATTTAGGGTTATAACACTCATCTGTATTGATTATCATCTTGGTGTGTTTACTTCTGTCTCTACATTTATTTCAACAACTGTTATATTTAGAAAATTATATAAATAATGAATTTTCTAGAAAGCTTTTATTTGTAAAAAGACTATCCTAAGCACTTGTAATCAATACTTGTGAGTTAGGATATTATTTTTGATGGCTATAAACATAGGGTGACATTCTCGCCTATTTTTCTTTAGCTAAGCAGAATCTGAAAATGCTTGAGTAAGATCATTTCATATCTTTTCCTCAACATTTATTTGGCGACCATACTAGGCAGATATTCAATATCTCCCTGTTTAATTTTTATAATCGATTATCATCGAATACATCTATTTTTTTTATATTGTTTCTTTGACTGTTTTTATTTCTTAATGACTATGCCTGTTGCAAGGATGCCCAATATTGAGCCCAATCTTCAAGATCAAACCAACATTGCTTTGAACCTATTTAACACCATTTTAGACACTGCCAATACTCATGTTGAGCTTAATCATTTATGGGAAGCAATTGAATGAGATATCATTGCTCAAGAACGTTGGGAAGTGTAACAAACCCTTATCATTACAAATACAAATGAAACAAGGTGCATTTTTTTTTTGTTTTTAGGAAGGAAGATAATGACGACACAGTTAACCATGCCCAGACAACGAACACAATGCCTGCAGATCAGGCAATAGAAAACAATGACTTAACATTAGCACATCGAACATCTGGGTGGAACATGTGGAAATAAGGGACAGACATACACGACTACCCTCCCATCATGAACATGATGGTGCCTATAGCCTAAGGGACAACATCCACAATCCCGACCCAATGGCCTTGATGGCCAGTAACTAGAACCTCTAAGGTGCGCCAAACCAAATGCGTGAAGGCGTTACAACCCAACGTCCACAACCTACAACAAGCAACGCCCACAACGGGTAGCATTGACTCCAACCAAGTTATCATTTGCCTCTGTTCATTAGGGCGTGCAATGATGCCCTTATCAGGGATTATGTTGTCGTTGGGCGATAGGCGTGACTACAATCGTGGAAAAAAAAGATAACAATACCCTCAACACCAGCTAAAACCAATGTGCTAGGAGATCAACTTAACCATCCAAACACATGACGATTATCCCTATCACCCCATCGACAAGTTGAAAAGATGACTAAGATATGCAAACGACGCTAGAATTTCTTGCGTAGAGAAATCAATCTGAACATGGTAAAATATTATTATTAACACACAACTTGATGAAACTGTAATCCGAATCCCCAGATGATATAAGTTTCTATCGCTATCCTTTAAAACTGAAACTGCATACATTTAATTTCTTTCCTTACATAAAGAAACTTTCATACCTTTATTGTCCATGCCATCTTTTAATTATAATACTAAAAAATATATAAGCATTTTCCTCAGGATGATTTCGCTATCAATCTAAGAATTCATAAAACAAGTTTTATAATAGTTAGTGAATCTGCTAAAGTTCGCCAAAGAAGAAAATCATCAAATTGCTAAAACGAAGTCAACAACCAAAATTCACGATGTCCAACACTATGGATGGCTGCCTCTAAATAGGTCGTTGTCAATCAATGAAGTTACTGTCTAAAAAAATTTGTGAGAAGGTTGTAAGTTAAGTACGTAAAATCGATAAGTTAAAAATATTTAAATGTTGTCATTTAAAGATGCGATAGGCATAATTAATATAAGATAAAACTGGAATTAGTGTGAAAAGGTGTAAGGGTAAATATGTACAACAGAGTGTAAATGATATAAAAAACGTGGAGTAATAAACCATGTTGATTAGAGCTATTCCTGACACCTTCATTCAACCATCTCAAGCACAGACACAGCAAGGGCTATGAGTTACACCTGTCATAGATATCCCATAAAATAGAACAGTATCGTTGTCCAATTAATTTAGAATACATGTAATAAATTGTCGTGGATTAAGGTTTGGCTTCTCGGGTAAACCATCGTGGTAATTTATCACAAGAATAATGCTTTCAGATGACAAATCTTAGTCATAAGAAGTTAGAAATTGTTTCCATACCACTATACCAATGCTGGTAGGTGATTCACATTTCTCCAAAAAGAAAATAGTTAGAGATCAAATAAAACTCCAGGGCCAATTTCGCCGTCTTAACAATTTACATTGTAATGGAAGTCGCTGGCTAGGTAGATAGAATTACAAGCTCAAATTTTCCACCAAAACAGGTTAAATTGAAAACAAAAAATCGTTGGCTAGGTGTAAAAAAAAATACAGGCCCAAATTCGCCTTCAGACAGGTTAAACAACAATGAAAACAAATTGCTGGCAGGTGTAAAAAACACATGCCCAAATTCACCTTTAAAATAGGTTAATCGACAATGAAAACAAATCACTGGCAGGTGTAAAAAAATGCAGGCCCCAATCGCTTTCACTGGAAGACTTGCAGAGAATTTAATCACAATGAACAATGGGTTCTATAGTAGCCTAGAATAAAATTGTTGTAAAAGGGAGATGCCCTCAAGGAGGTTAAAGGAATCACTATCAAACGACAATTAAAGGTTCGCTGACTAGAAGAAAAATAATAAGAAAAACACAACAACGTTTTCACCACGAATGGAATGGCCTCAAGCAAACATACAGATGTAAAAAATGTTGGTATCTTCATTGGCACTTAAAAATTCGAAGTCATTTATGTTATAATAGCGTTGTCAAAAGAACATCTATCAATGACATTAGTTTGTTGTCCAGGAAGTTACTGTTACCACCATGCTGCCATAATAAATGTAAATTTGTTGGTTAAATTTTCACCGTCAATAACACACAATGTTTAATACCTTAACAGAAATTAAAAACTCTATGGAACTAATCGCTGGGTAAAAATTCTACCTATTTAATACAATTCGTTTAATCGTTGCATAATAATTCTCAGTAAAAAAAACACATATCTACAATAGCAGAGGTATAACCAAGAACCATTCAAGCCAATCCAATTAGTGTCAATCAACGTATTCCATGTTGTGGTAACGACTGGGTGAAACACAAACAAATAACAGGAAAGCTCGCAGTCAAACACATATGAAAATTGCATGGAAAATTGCACCCAAGGCAATGTAAAATAATGTAAAATCATCGTCAATGGTACAATAAAATCACAGCGTAAAATTCATCATCAAAGTGATGAATTACATAGGAATTTCACAGACCATATGTAGTGAAAACGCAAGGTACTTTTTCCATCAAATATATTAAATTGTAGGGGATTTTCCAGGTTGAATGCTTGCGGGGAGAGGTCACCACGCATATTGAGTTTCTAGCCATAAAAAAAAATGCATAGTTAAATAAACTTTTCCATCAATACAAAATTGCAGGGTTAATTAAACACATCAATGCGCAAGACTACACACTACCTGGAACAATCAACAGGGGTATATGACTGACAGGAACATCCTTCGTTCATCATCCACACACAAAAAAGTAGGGAGTTGAGATCCATAGGTCTATTAACGCTGAAGCGATGACCATAGATCAGGCTCTTGGTTGACTGCTCAGGCGTGGAATGATGAGCTAGGGACGAAGGAAAAAATAAACCACAATCATCACAATCAATCAAACACGGGATGATCAAGACATGCAGTGATCGAAGGCCATGGGAAATCAACATTGAGCCAAAGGCTATTGGGGAAATTTCAGTCATCCACTAGAATTCTAAGACAATCATTTTCTTTACCCAATTAAACATATAGAACTAAAAGCATAATTCATACTAACAATCTACCATGTAGAAATAAAGGAATCATACCTTATCCCAAGTAGCCCGCTCTGAGTTTTTTTCCCACGTGCTCCGTGTAGCTCCCTCTTGCCGACCGATGAGACTTCACCGGTACCTCCCAGGAAACAGTAGGGGTACTCTTCTTCCCCTTATCCCCTCAAGCTACAAAGGGGCCATGCACACTAACGAGAGAATTAACTAGCTCCCAGCTCACCTCGCAAGGCTGAGCTACCACTCCTCATTGAGATGGGTATCCCAACTCCCAAGAGCTAAGTCATTCAATTCTGAAATTCTGCAGCGTAACATTATGCATGATAGAAGAGCTTCGTCATCCTTCTCCTCCCTCCTTTATATATATTTTCTAAGTGAATTACTTTCCCAAAATCCCTTTTGATTTATTTTTCATTAAATTAATTCATAATAATCCTCCTCGTAAATGTGTCGCCCATCCCCTTCATTGCACCATGAATGAATTTCCATAATAAATTAATTACCCCTAATTCCCTCACCCACCTAGAGTCATTCCTAGAATCGCTCCTAGGTGTCCCCATCTTCCCTTCCAAGTTTTAATGACTTTCCCCCTTATTATTTTACTAGTTGAGTTTAATTTAGAAGGTTCTTTAATGCTAGATAGCTTACTAAGTTAGACTCTATGCTTTTTCCTTGTGTTTCCCCTTTCTTTTTATGTTTCCTGCTTTTTCCCAATTTCTTAATTATTTTAGATTTCCATCTTTCCCTTTTCATTTAAAACTCATTTGGCAGGTGTAGAAACTTACCCTTTTTCCCCTTTTTCTTTGTAATGAATAAATTTTTAATTAACATTATATAGTAAAACAATTATTTCCCCTTTTAAAATTTTATCCCAAAAGATTTTTATAACTCAATTTAATTGCTTACCCCCTTCTTGTCACAAGATTAATGAAGATTATCATTATATATATATATATATATATATATATATATAGAGAGAGAGAGAGAGAGAGAGAAAATTTTATCACAAGTATAATTTAGACCTAGACTTTATTTTCCTAGGCTGGGCGACATTTTATTAGGGGAAAAGTTTTAAATCTTTCTTAACATGTTATTCATCCTAAATCATTCTAGTTTTATCCAATTATTAAATAACAACGCGATGTTCCCTTCAGGACACACTAGGTGCTCCAAGGGTGCCACTCACCTCAATATGTTTCCCTTGCAGGACGTGCCCTTCAGGACGCACTATGTGCTCCAAGGGTGCCACTCGCCTAATTCCATTTTTCTTGCATGACGTGACCTTCAGGACACACTACGTGATCCAAGGGTGCCACTCGCCTCTTGAATGACTTGGTAGACATCAAAAACCCCTAGAGTCAATACTCTGCCAGGTGATCTTGTGGGAGACTAAGGGCCTCTAAGGAATAAGGCCTCTACCTTATTGTGCACCCCTTAGAATCATCATGAGAGACTGTCACAGTATTCCCTCATGACATCTTGGGTCCTCTCGAACTAGGTAATCATTAACCTACAGTTCGAGCCCCAACGAGAGTGCTAGTAGGCAATGGCAAGGCTGTTGTCCACACCTCTCCCTCAACATCTCTGGTAGTCCTGTGTGACCCCTCTACTCCACATGTGAGTCTGGATGACAAGCTATCATCAGCCTACATCATCAACGCATCATGTCAGAAATATATCCATAATCATATCATCTAATCAGATGCATTAAAATCACATATAAAACAATAAAACCCCAATAGTTCACTCCCCTACTCGATCCAGAGTCCAAGGGGTTCCATCGATCCTCTGCATCCTCGAGGTCCAAAATCCTACACACTTAGTAAAACCGAATCAATAACACCTGTCTATGTCAATGCAACAAAATAACATGTCATCAATTCATAACGCCTCATAATCATAATCAAATGCCCAAAAGTATAATAATCTGGATCACTTTGCGAGCAAGTGTCCTCAAGAATAAGTTTGCTCACTTCACACAAGAGTGGGATGTTACATACACCCCCTCTTGGTATAAAATTCGTCCCGAAGTTTCACCATATATAAGTGCCGAAATAAAGTGTATCATAGTGTCATAAGTCTATCTGTCAAACAAAAATGGAAACTACTGGCGCATATCATATGCGTCATCCCAGGTCACTGAGTGGAGACTATAGTGGTCCCACTAGACCTTGACCTGATCTATTGTTCGACGTCGTAGCTGTCGAATGTGATGATCTAGGATGTAGATCGGCTTAGCCGTGAGTGCACCCTCATCTGACGCCCACAAGGTGCTCAATCCAAAACATGGGTAGGATCACTAATCATAATGTCTCAAACAGAGACGTGAAAGACATCATGCATATGCCTCAAGAATCAGGAAAGGCTAGTCAACAGGCTCCGAGCCTCTCTTTTCCACAATCTCAAAGGATCCCATGAACCTAGGAGATATTTTTTCCTCTTTTCCAAACTTGATCGAACTCTTATGCGGTTTCAGTCGCAAAAATATTTGATCACCACATCGTAACTATGGTTGACACGACGCGCATCGACATAACTCTTTTGTTGATCTGGCATTTCCTTGATCCTTTGTCTTAGTTTCCATTTAATATTTCATTTCTTGGATCACTTTTGGTCCCACCAGGACCCTATCCTCAAGCTGATCCCAACTCAAAGGCGTCTGACATGGTCGCCCATAAGGAAACTTGAAAGGCGCCATCTTAATGGTGCTTTGGTCACTGTTGTTATAAGAGAATTCTACCAGTGGCAAGAATCCTTCCCAACGCTTTTTTTGGTCCATCACATACATGTGAAACATGTTGGATTACTGAGAGGGGGGGTGAATTAGTAATAACGTAATTATAATCCTTTTTCTTCAAATGTTATATCAATGTAGAATTATTATCCAATAATGAGCA
>JZKD02S0267401.1:0-20672 GCA_000966675.3 Picea glauca | reverse complement strand
GGTGCTGAATGGATTTATTGTCATACATCAATACTAAATCTCCTTCCTTGAAATTTTTCTTCTTGATGTGTATGTCACGCCAATATTTGTCTTTTTCTTTCTAAACTTACTGGTGGAATCTTACCAAGATTCGGTCTTCCTCCATGGTCATCAACTGATTTAGTCTCTCCTATACGGCACATTGTTCTGTCATGTGTGTAATTGGTACTACACACAAATTGGGTACCAAAAAGTATAATGGAACCACTTCTTCTTAACCATATACCAGTTTAAATGATGTGTGCCTTGTCAACTTCTTGCACGTGGTCCTGTAGGCCCACAATATTGCTGGTATTTTTAGGTCCCAATCGTCCCTGTTGACATTATACATATTTGTCAGTGCATTCTCAAGGATTTTGTTAAATGCTTCTACTGTGCCATTTTCCTGTGGGTGGTATGGTGTGCTCTTTTGATGATGGAATTAAAATTCTTCAGTCATAGAGTTGATAGTACTCTTAATAAAGTGTGTGCCTTTGTCACTCATCGAAACTCTTGGGAACCCAAATCGAGTGATTACTTGTTCAAACAAAAAGTGTGATGTTGTTTCTATGCTGCAATCCTTCATTGGTGCTTCTTCTGCCCATATTGTCAGGTATTTTGTCGCGGTGATAATGTACCTTGCTCCTGTTATTTTTGTTGGTGGGTTGATTGATCCCACAAAGTCTATTGCCCATTTGTTAAATGCTTGCAATGTTACCTATGGTCGTAATTTCATCTCGTCCCTTCTGTTGGGTTTACCAACCCTTTGACAAACATCGCATCTCTAGCAGTACTCCTTCAAGTCTCTGTGAATGGTTGGCCACCATAGTCCTACGTGCAATACCTTTTTTGTCGTAGCTTTTCCCATGTAATGTCCTCCTGCTATTCCCTCATGGGATTCTGTTAACATTCTTGGTATTTAGTGTTCTAACACATATCTGAGAAAGATATTATTTGTGACCATTTTTTATAAGTGTCCTATGATCAGTTGATAGTTTGTAGCCCAGACTACCAGGTTTTTATTTTGCGCAGTCTTATACTCCTGTGGCGCAGTACCTGTGCTCAAGTACTGAATGATATCTACAAATTATTCATCAACGATCTGGACTGAAAATAACTGTGCGTCTGGGAGGTTTTCTTCTAAATTCATAGGTTCTTCTCCGTTTGTGACCCTTGATAGGTGGTCAGGTCCTACATTCAATTTTCTTAGCTTGACTATTACCTCAAAATCAAATTCTTGAAACAATAGTAACCATCGATGGATTCTCCCCCCAACATCAGCTTGTTGACTAGATATTTAAGGGCTGAGTGATCTATGAACATATTAAATTGTATTCCCAATAAGTAATTTATGAACTTCTGCAGTGCATAGACCATAGCTAGGCCTTCCCTCTCTATAGTGTTATAATTATGTTTTGATTCTGATAGCTTTCTTCTCTCAAATGCTATAGGGTGATCTAAATCTATCGCTCCTGGCTATGCCAAGATAGATCCAAGTGCTATGGCTGATGCATCTAGATGTATGTGGAATGTCTTCTCCCATTCTAGAAATACTAGTATTGGCATGGTGACCATCTTTTCTTTCAATGTATCCAGACCGTATTGACAATCGTCGTTCCACTGAAACTTTGTATCTTTTCTTAACAATTTCTCCATTGGTGTAGTAATCTACACGTATCCTTTGATAAACTTTCTGTAGTATCCTGTGTATCCCAATGTCTCTCTTAGCTAATGGACTATTTTTGGTGGTGGCAAGTTAACAATTACTGCAATCTTTGCAGGATCTACTAGTAAAACTTGTTTTCATACTATATGGCCTAGTAGTATCCCAAATGGTGTTCCGAACATACATTTTTTTTATGTTTAATGATATTTGGCACTGCCTACATCTTTTTAACATTAGATGTAAGACTTATACATGGTCTTTCAATAGGCTATAGATTGTCCAATCGTCCAAGTAGATCGATAGAAACTGGTGGATAAATTCCTTAAACACGACAATGACTACTTTGGAAAATATTGTTGGTGCATTCTTCAGTCCAAATGGCATGATCATGTACTGGTAGGATCCCCATTCTATAGAAAACATGGTCTTGTATCTATCTTACTATGTTATCTTGATCTGGTGGTAGCTTGAGAATCCATCAGTGAATGAGTAAACTTTGTGTCCTCCTATGTTCTCCAACACTTCATCCATGAAAGGTGTAGGGAATGGGTCATGTAGGCATGCATCGTTCAACTTCCTCAAGTCAACGCATATCCATATCCCTCCTTGTTTTTTCTCCTGAACTACCATCGGGCTTATCCATTCTGATTCTTCCATTGGTTCTATGATTCCAACTTCGAGCATCCTATTGATCTCAGCTTTGAATTTTTTCTTATATATCGGGTTCAATCTGTATGGTCGTTTTCTTATCGGTCTCACTTTAGATCTGAGTGGTATCTTCATTTCTCATAGCTCCCCTGCTATACCCTTCATCTCTGTAAATGTGGTGGGAAACAGGTTGTTGTACTCACCCAGTAACTCTGTTATGCTTTTTACTACTTGCTCATCCCAATAATCACCAATGTTGGCCATTTGGGATTCTCGATTGTCCCAATGTTGAATTTCTTCACCTTGATCGATGCAACAATGAATTCTAATTCTATAGGTGTGCCCTCCACTTCTCTTTCGCCTTCCACTTCCTTGATCTGAATATCGCATGGATCATCTTCATCTGGTGCTTCCTCCTGCACATGGTAACATGACAACAATTATTTGACTATCTGTTTGTTTCGTTGTTGCTCTTATGTTATGAGTTTGACTTCTGGTTCCTTGATGAATATCCTCCCTCTTATCTTTTTAAGATTTGCATCTATGTTGGGGTTTTCATTCTTGAATGAAAAAAGTAACCGTAAAATTCTATTGCAATACCGTCCAGGTCATAGTTCCTTTGTGTAGTTCTTGGTCTGTATACCAGTTTGCTGGTATGCCCTCTAGAGTGTGTATAAAATGATGGGGCCATTCCTCTTGGGGTATCATTTTCCACAGCATTATGCACTTCTCCAAGTGTTCCGTTGGTGCCCCCTGTCCATAGTACCTCTTCTTCTTGTTGTTTTTATGTTCTACACCGAACCTTATGAGTAGTAATCGCTTACATTGGTACCAATATGTGATTTTCTTTGTTTGTGCACCCCACCATCTCGCAGGTGTGGCCTTGAGTGTTATATCAAGTGTTAAAAGTCTTTGATTATCTAAAAATTCATCTTCGTATTGTTCCAAAAATGTTTCTAGATTGTTTATTCCATGGAAACCGGGCGGTTCCCTTATTTCCGTGCCTACACATATTACTGCATGGTCTATTCATGCACATATTCTTGTGGAAAATTCATGTAGCCTTTGTTTCCAGTTCTCTAAACCAATATCTGAGTCTGTTAAGTAATGCGCTGCCAACTAAGTATTCCATCTACAATTTCGTTTACGTAATCCTCATCGTGCGTAGTTGTTTTGTACAACTGGTTGATTTCCTCTAAGTCTAGGCAAGTGGGTTCTACAAACCTTTCCCCTTCTGATGGGTTTAATGGTGCGATGACCCTGTATTCACCTGATTCAAATGTCATTTTTTCTTGTCTTCATATTAATTATGGCCCGATTTTCAAATTCCCAATACAAACCAAGAAACGTTGGATATGGTGTTGTGTCATCCACTATTTTAATCACTTAAAAATATTCTTTAGTGCACACTCCCTCCAGGTCTACTGTCACTCCTTTCAGTCTACCAATTGGTAGGAATCTGTGTTGGCTTGCTAGTTTCAGTTGAACAAGTGAGTATCCTAATGTGGGCTCTCGCATGCATTGCCATGTCTTCTTTGGTAATACATTAACTTTAGATCCTAGATCCAGTATGATATCTCCCATGTTGAAATCTATGATGTTGGCATTCAGTCTGAATTCTTTACTTCTTCTTCTCCTTGTATGTAGGTGATTCATTGTTTTTTTTTCTAGTTTTCCTTTTATCTCTATACTACATCTTTATAATATGTTTTTCAATATTTTGATAGATGATGGATCATTTAATACTTTTACACATGATTGCAAAAATCCTTTTATTTTAATTACTTGTCCCATGGGTTGCATTTTGTTGGTATGATCTAATAACAGAGGAATCTCATACTGTGGTGCTTCCTTGATTTGTTGGGCAGTTGAATTCGATTCCATTTCATCCTAATGAAATTCTTGTTGGGCTTTCTTAAATATCTCATTCTCCTTCTACGTGTAGAACTGCTTCCTTGGTTCGACATTCTTCTTCACCCACTGGTGTTGTACTGGCTCTTGTCGGACTGTGTCATTTCCCATTTTAGCTCCTCTACAGGTAAATATGTTGATGTTTCATCCTTCATCCCTCTCTTCGGCTGAAATCCACTGAACATGATGGTTGTTATGGTTCCTCTTTTCCTAAATCTTTACCAATAATGTTGGGCATTCCCCTGTATCATGGTCTGATGCACAACAATACATACAAGTTGTTGGTGGCAGTGGACATTCCCTTGCATAATGTCTCAGTTGTTGACAATTGTGGCATACCACTAGTCCTCTACTTCATCCAAAAACTCCTCTCGCTCATCCTCCACCTCTATAGCCTGCTTGATCTCCTCTCGGTGCATTATACTAAGGCACCTGATTATACTACGTGGTGTTGTATTGAGGTTGTGTTGTGTTGTAATATGGTTGTGTGGTATTATATGGTTGTTTCACAATACTATATTGTTGTTGCGCAGTGTTGTATGGGGATGGAAATTGATTAAATTGTGGTGCAGCTTGCCCCGTCATCATTTTTTCCTGCACTTTATATGCATTTGATCTCCTCTCTCACACCAAATCCATAGTTCTGCAATCTTTGTCATCATGGCCCACTGGCTTGCAAAAGTTTCATTATGAAATCTTAGGGATTGTTTGGTATTTATGAATCATTGGAAAGTGATATCGATCGTGGCCTGGTTTCTTACATATTTCGCACCATAGTCCTCCTGTTGATAACGGGTTTGGCATTCCTATTGCCATATACTGCATGAATGTTGGGCATTCATTCTTGTGATGTCCTTCCGTCCTGCATGTAGTACACTAAACGACTTCCCATTTTTCCTTACTTTTATTCTGGTTTAGATGGAACGTTAATTTCTTCAAATCCTCCTTCAGTTATTCAATGGTTGGGTCTGTCTGCTAATACTAGTTTTCTTCCAGTTGCAGGGATGCCTGAAGATCCTCTGCCTGCATCTGAAATTTTTGTTGTCCTAATGGATATTTTAAGTGCAGTAGTAGTGAATTGACAAACAGGTGCCTATGTTGCATATTAGTCATGAGATATTTCAACTTTTCCTTCAGTCACTTGAATCTCTGGTCAATCTCCCATACAAATTCTCTCGGTTTTTGTCTAATTTTGATCATCTCATTCATGTACTGATCTTCTGAAATCGGCTTCTGGAACTCATTTATCAACAATTTATTGATGTCTGTAATTTTTTTGGTTGTCCCTGGTGGATTTTTTGTAGCTAAACTCATATACTAGTCTAGTGTGTGATCCCTTAGTGTAATTGCTAGTTGTGCCAGTTTAGTATCTTCATCTGTGATCTTTTTTTTATTCCCAAATCTTTTCACAAATGAACAAATGTTTTTCTAGGTCCTCTGACACTTCTCCTTTAAATTATGGTAACCTGATGGTGGGATCGTGTCTTGCCATTCTGAACGTTGAACTACTGCCTCCACACGGTGTAGATACTTGACTAGTGTTGCATGAACTGACTCCTCCAGTTGTTGTTCCTTGTGTAGATGTACTTCCTACTATCTTTCTTCTCCCAAAATTTGGTTGTCTAAATGGTGGTGTTCTCTTTGGTGTATTAGTCGCACATGGGTTTATGGGTTCCACACTAACATTAATATGGATAGGATTTTTTTATTCTCTTCCTGTTATTGGACCTCTCGTCTTCCTCTCATATGTTGTGCACATGATTTCCTCAATCTTCTCCACAACCCATATATCCTCTACCTCTTCCTCATCACTCGCCAAGCCTTACCTCGTGGCTATGGCTCTCTTCTTTGTATTCACCTTGTATTGGTAGGGTACTCTGCTACGCGTATTTCTAGTTGTCGCCATGATCTGCTTGATATGGTCATCATCCATCATGATTGGGTCCAAGGTTTCCTCATTCTTTCCCTTATCTTTTCGTCCTTCAATTTCTCCTTTTTCTGTCAGTGCTTCCCCCCTTCCCCCATGCATGCAGGGAAGTTTAGTTGTCTGGATCCATTGTCATTACACCTTTGTTGTATAACAGTATATTAATAGAAGTATACAAAGATCTAATGTACCTTCCTCGAGGTCCACATAGAAAATATTTCTCCGCTGCACTATACGACTTCGTTGTATCTACTGCAAACTCTGTTATAAAACCTGCCATAATACTGTCGAGCCAAAAATCTACTACGCGGGTGAATTTGTTGTTCACCTGCTGTAACTGCTCAATCTGTACTGGGGTCCACTCTAACTATCAGATCTGGTTCATTGCATGTTTATCCTTCAACCTTAGTATCCACTCCTACAATAAGTGTGGAGAATCATAGAAAAATACTTCATGCAAATCAATAAACATGTATTTCTCAAGGTATTTGCAGGGTGTTACTCTAGGTTTTATGTTATCTTTATGTGAAAAATCTATCTCTTTTTTCCTTAGCCATATTTCGATCTCTTCTTTCATGGGATTCCATGGTCTCAACATCCCCTTCTAGTGGCTCATTGATTTCTTCTCTGCTTTAATATTCTCTTGCTCTACCTCCCACAAATCTTGTGTATCTTTTAATAGATATTCAACATATCTCATCTACTCAATCATCTACTATTCCTACCAACGAAAACAAAACCATTTGTTGGTTAGCTACATATCATGTCTGATTTTGTATTGAGTGACCTAGGGTTCTTGTATGTTCGGGGTTTCAACAAATCCTCTAAAACTATTGGCCCTCCCGGTGAACCAGAAGGCAACGCGGTGCATAGGGTGCACTGCATCGTCTCACTCAATATAGTATTAATTGGTGGCTACAATAGTCATGTGTTTGCATCCTAGGATTGAGTGGAATATCTGAGGACGGTATGCAGAGAACTCTATTGTAAATTATTAACGTACTGCAATGTTATTTCCAATTAACATGAAGTATAACAAATCACTCATTTAGCATATCAATATCTATTGAATACAATAAATAAATACATGCATTCAATCACATAACACATGTGTTACCGTGGTTCACTCCCTCCTAGGATACATCCACAAAGATCTGGATCTTAGCTCTTTTATTATAGTTGTTTTGAAACTCCAGCGTCGCAAACTTACAACTCTTTGGAGTCAAGTTAAGATCTATTATGAGGCAGACTAGATCACACCAGACTCCTCGGCCTATGATCTAAACCTCAATATATACCCTCCCCAATCCTCTCTATCTCAGCAACTTACAAAATTAGGTCATACAAAAAAATATTACATATCATTCACTTCTTTGTATTCGTCTCTCTATATCTCTATGTTTCCCTACCTTTCAGATCTCTCCTATGAGACCTAGGTATCTTTATTTATATATTTTTGGCTCTTCATCCATTACAATATATTTCAAAAACCCTAACCCTAACGTTGTTAGGTTTTACATGCATGCACGCGTGTTTCTTTTCCTTCCAGTTGTTTCTTTCCTTGTGCATGCCTTCTTTCCCAAACTCGCCTTTCTTTCTAGTTTGGCCTGCTTCCAACAATGAGAGATGTAGAGGCACCAAACATAGACAAAGAGGAAAAAAATGCACATGAACATGAAGCAATATTAGATGAATGGATTGAAGTTGATCGAATAATGAATGAGGGTTTCAAGGATGGTTGGCACAAATTGATGGGGGGTGCTTCAAAACTTGTGTATGGTACTTGCAAGTTAAGTCATTTGACAACAATCCTTCTAATTCTTGATTTGCAAAAAATGAATGGTTGGACAACTGAGAGTGTTGATGAGTTATTGGAATTGTTACATTGGTTGTTACCACTTGAATCCACATTGCCAAAATAACGAAGTGCATGTAAAGCACAAATCACTAAGCTAGGATTAGGGTATGAGAACATCCACACATGTGTGAATGGTTGTGTATTATTTCACAAAATTCATGCAAGTGAGACTAAATGTCTGAAATGTAAATAACCAAGGTATAGACAAGGGTTGAAATCAAATTCAAATCCTAGAAATATTCTTTGCCACTTTCCAGTAATCTCATGGTTACTTCGAATGTATAGATGTTGAGACATTATTGAGCTTATGCAATGGCATGCCCAAAATAAGATCACCGGTGTAAAACAACGGTTTGTGGTTGATTCTAATATGTGGATGGAATTTGACAATAAATGGCCTGATTTTTCCCAAGATCCTTGTAATATAAGGTTGGGTTTAGCTCTAGATGGGGTGAAGCCATTCTTAGATCAGATTAATAAAATGGTCAACTTGGATAGTGTTTTTTATAAATTATAACTTGCGTCCATGGTTAGAAACCAAATCATTTTTATTGATGTTGTCATTGATTATACCGGGAAAGAAAAGTGTGACTTCAGAAACAATTGATATTCATTTAGAGCCATTATTTGATGAGCTAGAAGAATTGCAGAAAGGAATTGAAGAAATTCAAATTTTAAGGGACAATGATTCAATCTAGTTCACTTTAAGAGATTCTTTATTTCTTATGATACACAATCTTCTTTCATATGGCACATTGACTAGTATCAATGTTCATGGATACCATGGATGTACAACTTACATATTTAAGCCTTTTGTGAGGCACTCAAGTAGTTTGTGTAAGTGTATTTATTGTGTAAATTGTGCTTACCTTAAAATGGAGCATCCATATCGATGACAAAAATCACTTTTCAATGGTCAGGAAGAGAATCGTGAAGCACCATTGAAAATAAAAAAGTGATAACATTATTTACAATGCAGAAAAAAGAATGCAGTTTATTGAAAATGGTGGAATTATTGGTAGTAAAAATGATCCACTCAACGATAGTGGTGTAAAACGATTGTGCATATTCTATAAGTTTCCATACTTTAAGTATATAACCATTAGGAATAATGTTGACTTTATGCATACTGAGAAAAATATAGCTTTTCCTATTGTAGAAACTATTTTTGGTGCATATGATACAGTGTCATCATGCCTAGACATTAAAGAACTAAAGATTCATCGAAATATTTGGGTTGAAAATTATGGTGATGGAAATAATAGAAAACCTATTGCTCCTTATGTGTGGACAAAGAAAAAACATCCAAAATTATTAACGTTGATGTATTAGACTCACTTTCCTACTGGATATGTCCCACTGATCAATAGTTGCCACATCAATATCCTGATCCAATCACATGTGCAAAATATATGCACTATCATCTCTATCAAATTGGTGAATTTAGACATGAACTGGTCCCAAAAAAAGCCTCAAGTAGTTCAAGTGCTCGACTCTTGATCTCAAATACACGCCAATTGACGACCATTTGAAATCCTTGATGCACCATTCCAACTTCTCTTTGTGCTCCCGATTTGTGCATAGATTTTACTCTGAGAATCAATACAGACAATAGATGGAATTAATGAAAATCTACAATGGATTTTTTGTACTAAAATGTAATGATTTTGGGTGTGAAGGATAACTGTTATTTATTCGAATGTATTTGAATTATTTCATAACTTGCACAAAAATGTTTTTTTTTTCATAACAACTCGCGATTGATCTTGTGCCTCTTACAAACTTGGTTGTGTTGTGTTTATCGTGAAGCTTCAGACCGGTAGGTATTTCGACTCAGTAAAATCATCGCACGCAATGTATTTACAATAATTGTTTCCAAAGTTGTGCAATTTAGTGAGTACTGAGTTAAATTGTTGCATGTGTAGGAAATATTCCTCCCAAATGACCTATGACTCATCGGTCACCAAAGACCCCAAAAGGAGGAAGTGAGAAAATCAGAGAGGCATCCAGTTCGACTGCTAAGAAGATGGAGTTTTCTGCAAAAGCAGAGTCGATGATCAAAATTCCACAAAATAAGCCAGCAAACCCACCTATTCTCATCAAAGATACGGATAATAACACAGCATCCAAGGTAATACTACCTTCCTAGCTTGATTTATACAAAAAACTCCAATATGAATATTTCCCAGAGTTTACACTTCACAGCGACCCTGAGGTGAGGGAATTAGATGAACAGGTCTTCCATAATATCAAGTGGTCTTTGTTGTACATGGTAGAAGCCAAGAGAACCATCTTGCCATGTGTCGAACTCTCGGAGTGGATTATTCATCATGTCGATGCATAGAAATGTCTGTTAAATAACAAAGATGAAAAATGCATAGGTGTATTCTTGCCAAGAGAGCTAAGCCCATATTATAAAATCAAGGATGATAAGGTCAAGTTGAACAAATATTTTCTTGTGGCATTCTATGAATGCCATAATAGTGGTCAATTTTTAGCATCCTGGTGGAGGGAGGATAAGAAATTTGTAAATCGAGCGTTGGGGTGGTACAACACTGCGAACCTTGGAGAACCCTAGATTTTTCGGATGGCCTTGATCTATCATTTATATGGGGAAAAGGATTATTCCAAGTTCTTTGAAGCCTGCATGAATTTGGCTCATACATTTTCCACCTATGGAATCATTTTTAACTAGGGAGCTATCATCTTGAGAAAATTGAGCACAAGGATAGAAGAAGCATAGAACCTGAAACCCAAAGAAACACATGCATTATACATCGCATCATATCTCCTCAATGCGATATGCAGTAGGAGCGTTTTCCTTGGTCTGAGCCTAAGATGGAATATTTCAGAAGTGCGTGCACATTTTTACTTTAACATCCTATGGGATAACAGGTACAAGAGATCAATTACTTTAATTTTTGATGGATTCATAGCTCGAGTATATTATTTAATTTTTAAACAAGACTTCACAAGACTCTCTGAAGAAGCTAGGAAAGTGATATCCAATATTGGGAACTGGTACTTGGAGGAAAGAAACAAATATATCATAGTTTTTGGATCCATCAGAGAGCCATACTTATTACCAGCCCACGTACCCAACAAGTTAGTGTTAGGATAAATATACTACCAAACCATAATGCAAGGGTTCAATGCATCTCTGGTAAAGGAAAAAAAGAGAATATTTATTCCCTATGGGTTTTATATGGGCTTCCATTTTGTGAAGGATATTGCACAGGCCAAGAAATAAGCTTAGAGTTAGATAGAGTATAGGTTCACCATCAGGAGATATAGGAAACAGGACCCTAGGGAGATGGTAGATGAGAATTCTAGTTATGTGGTGTCACATTGTCCATACCCACATGAGGAATTTGAAAATGAAATCTTCACAAAGAATGCCACAAACTGGGATGAAGTTTTCCATAAGAAATAGAAACCAGACCTGTTCAAGTTCATGGTGCTCTATGGAAATGAAAAATTAGACCTCTTAGAGAAGACAGTAGGGGTAGTAGCAGTCACACAAGCTCAACAAGAAGGTTTAGAAAAGAAAATGGAAATATCGGAGGCACAAAGGCTATTAGAGGAAGCTGAAATGATGATGAAGCTGGAAAGGGAAATTGTCATAGTGTCAGAATTTGCACCCATTTTAATAAATCCAGTCACCCTCAGAGGAAAAGAAGAGCAAGGAAACCTGGAGAACACCTCAATGGAGGAATACACTCCACAAAAAACTTCTGGGTGAACACCGATAGGAGGAACAAGAGTTGAGCCAATGGTTTTTTAGGATGTCCTAGGAAAAATATCTTCTATCATTTATGATTTGATCACAATATATAGTGACAACGAGGAGGTAAACACTTTAGTACCTTTTGTGATTGAATAATTAATATAGGTGTTAGATACGACATCCCCAAGACCAAAATATTTAGATCAAGGAAACCCAAATGTTGAAGATTCATCAATAGGTGACACCACCAAAATAGAAAAAACAATGTGTCCCACGGGTAATAAAGAACTTGAGGAAATCACTACGGGACTTGTTGCACATTCCACACTCCAAGGGTCATCAATCCCATATGGAAACAAAGAAGTATATATCATGGGAAGTTACCCAAGTATAGAGAAAATATTAGATTCATCTATGAGGATAGAGGTTGGGTCAATGGGAGGTGCTGGAAAGTCTCAAACAATTCAAGAACAATTTGAAAGAACCAATAATGAGAAGCATGAAGTTAGAAAAGGAAACGAAATGGTACTTGAATTCATTGAACATTTTAGGAAATTCCCTCTTATGGGGGGACCATCCAATCCCAAAGCTGGTGGATGAAGGAGTTGATGTCCAAGCCATCACTTATGACATGAAAAGGAAATTGGTTGTGAAATGAACTGGGAAAAAGAGAAGAATCACTTTGGATAGTGAGGTAATGATTACTACCGAAGAAACCCTGGTGGGCATAGTGCAATCTAGGGTAAGTGAGTTATTAGGGGAAAGTATAGCTATATCTAGTGCCACCATAGACAAGGAAATAGAGGATGAACACGAATTCGATTCTATGAGTTCATAGTTGGTGCATCTTAGACATTAGGTGGAATACTATCAAGACACTACCTAGGAAGTTAGGTTAATGAGAATTGGATTTGAAGAGATTTATAGTCAGTTTAGATCAGATAGGGAGGTTTTTATGACCAAGATCATAAGTTACCAAGAGGAAACTTTGTTTAGCCTCGTATCATATAAATAAATGATGAGATGGTGGGAGAAGGATCATCAAGTACTAGCACAAATGGATTATATGAGAGAGATCCAAAATGGCATAGGGGAAGATGAAAATGGCATTAGAATTCTTGTAGAGGAGAGTTTAGTTAGGATCAGGCTAGCGGAAGAATATTGGGTACAATTGGTAATTCAACCACAATAGAAAATGCAGGAGAGATGGGAGGAATGTCTCAAAAAATGGAACAACATAAACCGAAGGATGATAGAGATTCAACTCCCAGAATTCGATGCTCCTAATGATTTCCTCAATTTGCACATTATAGTCCAATAGTTTGGAGAGATCGATCCAGAAATTGGAGTGAATATTTGAGAGATACGAGCACTTGAAAAGGGACAATTGATGAGACTCGTTGACAGACTAATAGTATAAGCATGGGCCTTACAATAGCTAAGCTTCGAAATAAAGAAATTCAAAAACCGGGTCATGGAAATGAAGGATATGATCATCATGTCAATGGATCAAAATCAATTTCCATACCTACATACTTGTGAAGATATGTTATCCCATTGGTATAATTATGACAAGGAAAATCCTATGAGATAACTGGAGCTCATTGATGGTGTTCGTTTGAACCTAAACCACTTTATATTTATGTTTTATTTAGTTAAATTGAGGTTGTTTTTATTTTTTGCATGTGGTTTTCATATAAATAAAGAGGTCGATGCCGTTTTTAAAGATAAATGGTTTTTGTAATAAGTGAAAGAATCAGACAATGAATTATTTTGGAAGTCTAATTCAGAATCTCATGTAGAGTCGAAGACATTTTTTTGCCAAAGCTTGTGGAGTAACATAATTTCTGAATTGTTTTGCTTTTCTGTTGTCTGCTACAAGCAATTCAGTAAGACAATAATTTTATTTAAGTTATCTTGAAACATTACAATCACTGAATATACATTGGCATGTATATGATGGTGTTATGAAATTTGTGTTATACAGTAACTAGAATTATTTTTGGTTACTTTTCATTTCTGCATATGTCTTCCTTTTATTAGATGATGTTTGTTTCTTAATCAATAAGGAAATATTATTGTTTGATATTGGTTGAAGAGTGGCGTCATCTACATGTTGTTGGTAAAAGGTTCACCTAAACCCAACCTTATTAATATTTCAGTCATTGAACACTTTATAAATGAACTTATAGAGAAATATAAAATAGTCTATAAAGATCCATTCGATAACACAATAAAGCCCATTGAAACTTGTCGGATCATCCATATGGAGAATCACATCATTCCAAACAAGGAAGAGTTTAATTGGGCCTTATCTCTAGGCATTATTTGTGGTATTGGGTTAAGGGGAATTTTGACCCCTCAACACTTTGATAAATAGATGGTACATCCCTTGGTTTAGCCCTGATAAATGAATGGTGCATTCCTTGGGTCAGCAAGTTGAAAGGAACATGAGATTATGGTTGGAACTACTATTGGATTTGTTAAATTGTATAATTTTAGATTCTAAGTATTGTGATGTAAATTTTCATATATGTATATCGGCATAGTGTGCACCGAGGTTAGTGCACAATTGTAGGGGAGGGGGAATGTAACATCCCCACTATAATCCCCAGTTTAATTAATTCTTATGTAGGTATAATGTGTGGCTACGACCAAAGATATGTAATATGTGAATTATGTTTCTATGTTTTAATAATAAAATGTGATGCCATCTACTAAAGGGACATGGACAAGATATGGGGGTTGAATTAATCCACAAGAGAGGGGAGAGTATAGGATAATGGTCAAGAGCAGTCCAAGGGGGAATTACCTATGTATATTAATTCAACCAATTTTCCTAAATTTGGTATTGGTGTATGAATCTCCTAATTTATGATTGAGTGTTCCCAAATCCAATCATTAGATACATGTAAGAGGTTGGGTGTCAGTAGTCGCATCCCAAAGTTATTGGGCACATGGGGGTTGAGTCAATCAACTTGGGTAAGTGTGTGAGTCAAGCAAGCAAGACAAAGGATAGAAATTTGTATGGGTTGGGACAACAGTTTTATCTAGTCAAGTTTTTTGCATGAGGATGTTATGGTAAAGTTCCCCCTGTGGATAGATGAAACCCCCCTTTGGATCAAGACCCCTTCTTTGATCCAAAGATAGAATAAAACAAATGGACACTAACTTCCCTTTAGACCTACTTCAACAATCATAGTAAGCAGAAAGATATGGATGACATACCTATTAACGATGATTGTCCTTGTTTATCCAACCTTTTGACCTTGCTGACCAAGCTCCTAGGTGCAAGAAAAAACTTGAAACAAACAAAGAGAAACCACCTTCCTCTACACTAGATTGTCAAGTGAAAATAGATCTATCTATGATGAATCTCACCACGATAGACATGCATGATCCAATGACACAAAACATGAAGGGAATAGGATGAGTTATATATTAATGGAAAGCTATAGTGAAGCACTTATAGTACACCGTTGACATTCTAGAAGCTCCTCCAAGCTCTCCTCTCCATCCCTCTCCTAAATGTCTCAATATCATAATTATGATGCTCTAATGGATTCTCCTCCCTTTTCACCTTGGAATGCCCTCATTATATAGGAGTTGGAAGCTTAACCACCATGAATTATTTTGGTAAATGTTTGAGGATTTATCTCCATAAGTTGATATTTATCTTATCTCATGGATATTGAGTGTACTTAATATGGAGCCACGAGATATGACTCAAATATTTGACTTCATCTTCTCAAAAATAACCCTTATAATAAGGTGTGCTAGCCATAACGCCCTCTAAGAACTTCAACGCTCCATAAAAACTGAGCATAGAGCATTGACAATGCTCCCTATACATGGGCAAGGGAGCATTGACAAGATTTCAATGCTCCTTATACACGGGTAGGGGAGAGTTGACCTTGAAAATTTGTCAAAATATCAAGGTAAAAGGCATTGTTTCGACCTTCTCATGATGAGGTTTTTTCTTCTACAATGAATAGGGATTATGATAAATGTTCTTCCATGGTGTCAAATTCACGACACTTAATAAAGTGCATGTGACACTTAGTAGTGTGGGAATTTGGTGTATACTAGAGGAGAAATTATAGAGGAAGAAAGAGAGAGATTAGAGTGGGTGAATCTATGGAGGGAAAATTCTAGAGAAAGATGGAGCCTATTGGAGTGTATTTAGAGATGGAAATTGAAGAAACGGGTTTCCAGGCCTAAAGAGTGAACTCCTGAGTGAGCTTCACTAAAACAACAAGTGTTTGTTGTTGTTTGTTGGTATTTTTTCGAGCATTAGGTTCCTTTGAGTTCCTAGCTAAGAGATTACTAGATACATGTTCCATAGAGGCCCTGATAAATGAATGGGATGCCCAAGGGACTGGGATAAGTGAATGGGTAAATTATTTGGGTTGGATAGGTCAAGAGAAAGAGATCTAGTGGAAAATCAAGATAGTTGTAGGAAGCTATAAGTGGGTTGTGAGTTTTATCAGCTATGAGTGGACTATGAGAGACAACCCTATTTTGTGAATTACTAGCCTCTTCTAGAGGGTTACTAGCTGCTAAGATTTGGAAAAGACAGTCTATGGTTGGGTGGAACATTCATCCCAAGCATATGGTTGGAAAACATAATTAAAACATAAGTGTTTTATGTTGTTAATGTGTTATTTCATGAGTTTATTTGTTGCACATGAACTTTGTGTATTTAAGAATGATTTATATGTTATTTTGTGAATGATTAAGTTGCATCCATGTTATTTTAGGTATGTTATAGATGCATCTATTTTTATGGTTATAGATAGTAGATAAATGTAGTTTAATTTGTAGCTAAAAGCTACAGGAAACTAGTTAACTGTAAATGAATTAAAATAGTTAACATTTTTTTTGTTTTCATGAGTATTCCACACGGTAATGACCCTCGATTGGGTTGGGGGCCGTTACATTTCCCAAGTAATGTTTCAATGTTGGTGTATGAAGCATAAATAGATATATGAAAGGGAATGAATGAATTTGGTCCTCTCAAGATAGATGCTATGAATTTTTTTTCTTTTAATGCTTCAAAATCACACTGACACTTATTAGTCCAATTGTTGGTTGTGGAGCTTGATTGTCTTCCTGATTCAAAGGTATTTGTTTTCAACCGTGTTTATACCCCATGAATACTTTACACCCGATAAGAATGTGCACTCCTCCACGTGGGGGAGTGCAGGGGGGAGCCTTGTAAATGTATATTGTAATTTCATAGTAAATATGGACCGTTCATTATAAGGTCGCAGATCTGATAGTAGAAGTTATGTTAGGGTTTTTCTTCCCTAGAAGGCAACCCTCTTTTATGAGGGAAATTTATTGCAGTTATGTATCATTGTGAATATTGTATTATGAGTGAGGAGAATGTGAGAGAAAGAAGAGGAAATACAAGGAGTGTGTTGTAGGTTGTATCCCTTCATTTGTTGGATAATAATAAAGGAAGGACCTAACAATTTCTCTGGTGGATGTATCCCACACTAGGTGAACTACGTATATCTGTGTCTCTATTGTATTGTGTATCTTTTGTGTTTTATTTCCACATTTGTTTTATTTTATTGCATTGCGATCCTATTTTTCTAACAACTGGTATTAGAGCGAAAGCTAACTCGTAGGAAAAGAGGGTTCCTAGTTTGAGTGGTAGATGGAAAGTTTAGAGTCGAGAAATTTAATGGCCAAAACTACCAGTTATGGAAGATGAAAATGGAAGATTATTTATATTAGAAGTATCTACTCCTACCATTGGGTGGAATAGCAAATAAGTCAACGGACATGAAGGACGAAGAATTGGAGGTTCTTGACAGAAAGGCACTAGGAACGATATGGTTGAGCTTGGCAACGTCAATGGATTTCAATATTTCTAAATAAAAGACAACAAAGGAATTGATGGATGAATTGGTTAAAATATATGTAAAACCCTCAGCGCCCAATAAGGTATTTCTAATGAATAGATTATTTAATATGAAGATGTCATAAGGTGGGTCTGTTGCAGATCATTTAAATGAATTTAATATGATTATAATCAACTAAGTTATGTAAAAGTGGAATTTGATGATGAGGTCAGGGATATTCTAATCTTGTGTTCATTACAAGAAATATGGAATGGCTTGGTCGTGGTTGTAGGTAACTCTTTCTTTGGTTCAAACACTTGGAAACATCACAAGTAACTCTTTAGTTGGTGTTATCCTTAGTGAGGAAATGCGATGAAAAATCACAGGTGAGACATCAGGCAATTTGTTAAACATTGAGAACATAGGAATACAAAAGGATATAGGAAAGGGCTTAGGGAACCATGGAAATTCTAGGAAGGGCAGATCCAAATCTAGACTTGGAAAGATAGAGTGCTGGAATTGTGGGAAGAAAGGACATCTGAAGAAATACTGCAAAGCTCAAAAGAAACAAAGAGATGGACAATAGGATAAAAATCAGGAAGCAAACGTAACAGGTGATGTGTTACAAGATGCTTTGATTCTTTCTATAGATAATATTTCTGAGTCTTGGGTAGTAGATTTAGGGGATTCATTTCATGCCACACCCCATAGGAAAATTTATCTAGATTATGTTCAAGGTGATTTTGGACAGTTTCATTTGGGTGATGATGCAACATGCAAAATTGTTGGAATGGGAAAGGTAAAAATAAAGAAAATCAATGGAAACCAATGGTTGTTGAAAGAGGTAAGACATGTTCCATATCTAAGGAAAAATCTAACTTCAACAGGGCAGTTGGAAAGTGAAGGTTGTATATGCATATTTACAGATAAGGTGTGGAAGCTCACCAAAGGATCACTGGTGATAGAAAAAGGAGAGAAGGTAGCTACATTGCATTTGTGTACTGGTAGTACTGACTCTTGTATCTATTTAGCTTCTACAGGAGTGGATACCGCACTGTGCCATCATAGGCTTAGACACATGAGTGAGAAGGGGATGCAGATACTTCACAAAATAAATTAGTTTCCAGATATTAAACAAATTGATTTGGATTTCTATGAGCATTGTGTTTATGAAAAACAAAAGAGAGCCATATTTCTCAGAGTTGGAAAAGAAAAGAAGAGTGAAAGGATAGATCTTGTGCATGCAAATGTATGGGGACCAGCTCAAGTATCATCTCTTGGTGGCTCTCGTTATTATGTTACTTTTATTGATGATGCAACTAGAAAAACTTGGATTTATTGCATTTGAAAAAAATATGATGTTTTAGATACTTTTAAGAAATAAAAAACTTTGGTTGAGAATAGACATGAAAAAGGTTGAGGTGTCTCAGATCAAATAATGGAGGTGAATATTGCATCAATGATTTGGATTATTATTGTTCATACCATGGGATTCATAGAGATAAGACAGTTCCAGGAACACCACAAGAAAATGGTGTGTCTGAAAGGATGAACTGGACAATCATGGAGCGTGCAAGGAGTATGGTATTGCATGTTGGTATGCCCTTACAGTTCTGGGAAAATGTTGTAGATAACTTTTTTTACTTAATAAACAGAGGACCTTCAAGCTCTTTGGATGGTGGAATTCCAAAGGAGGCATGGACATGTAAAAAGATAAACTATTCCTTTTTGAAGACTTTCGGTTGTGAAGCATTTGTCCATATTGATATAGAAAATGGAACAAAGTTTGAGGAAAAATCCAAGAAGTGTACCTTTATTGGATATAGTGTTAATGATTTTGGTTATCACTTATGGGATTATGAAAATCAAAAAATAATTAGGAGTAGAGATTTCATATTCAATGAGAAGGTCATGTACAAAGATTAGTTGCAGGGAAAGATACAAGAAAAAAAAAAAGAAAAATACATCATTTGATGAGATCACTGAAAAAGAAATTCCAAAGGAACCAGAAAATCAAAATGTACAACAGGAGAAGCCGGTACCTCAAACTCTTGCAAGTGTTGTTAGAAGATATACCAGGTTAAGTAGACCACTTGAACGATACTCTCCTTCATTGTATTATTTATTGTTGACTAATTTTTGTGAACCAGAATGTTATGAAGATGCAATGAAGGTAGACATGAAAAAGAAGTGGGAGCATGAAATGAATAAGGAAATGGATTCCATGGTAAATAACCAAACTTGGGATTTGGTTCAGTTTCTTGTAGGAAAAATATCATTACAGAATAAATGGGTTTATAGGTTGAAGGAAGAAGATGGAGGAAAAAAGCAGTACATGGATACACTTGTTGTAAATGGTTTTGCACAAAAGAAAGGTATATATTTTGATGAAATATTTTCTCATGTTGTTAAAATGACTTCAATTAGGACTATTTTAAATATTGTGGGAGTAGAAGATTTGCATCTTGAACACTTAGATGAAAAAACAACTTTTCTTCATGGGGATTTGGAGGAAGAGAGTTATATGCAGTAGCCACAGGGTTATGAGGTCAAAGGGAAGGATAATTTGGTATGTAGATTGAAGAAGATCTTGTATGGCCTAAAGAAAGATCCAAGGTAATGGTATTTGACGTTTGATAGGATTATGACAAAACAAGGTTATAGTAGATGTCATTCTGATCGTTGTGTTTATTTTAAAAGGATATAAAATTGAAGCTATATTATATTGTCAATGTATGTAGATGACATGCTTGTTGTAGGGTCTAATATGCAGAATATAAATGTTCTCAAGAAGAAATTAGCTAATTCATTTGTGATGAAGGATTTGGGTGTTGCAAAGAAAATCCTTGGTATGAGAATAACAAGAGACAGGACAAATCGCAAATTGACATTGTCTCAGGGTGAGTACATAGAGAATTTGTTGGAGGGGTTTAGAATGTAGAATGAAAAACCAATTAGTACACCTTTGGCTAGCCATTTCAAATTAACTAAGGAAATTTTTCCCAAGACATATGAGGATATAGAATACAACCATTTCACCTATCCTTTGGTCCCTTATTCATCAA
>JZKD02S0267390.1:0-20672 GCA_000966675.3 Picea glauca | reverse complement strand
CTCATTTGTTGTTTTTGTTAGAGGGCTAGTGGCCACAAAACTGTGTAAAACTGTGTTATTTATAAAGCCACACATGTGTTGGTTTTATTATCATGTTACTCTAAATTTAAAAACAAGAGAGTGAAAAGCCTTGTAAGCCATAGTTGTTATTATAATGTCCATGAGATATCAACCAGTATATACATCCTACATGAAATATTTAGTCAACCATGCTGTCACATTCCTTGCTTTTATTTATTTGAAGGAGTAATGAAAGCATGTTGTTTTCGAGGTGTATAAGATTGTGATGAACGTTAATCAAAGAATAGGAGTATGCTACAACTATCATGTTATAGTTTCGCGCGAGTATAATTATTTTCTAAACATCTCTTTCTCTACATCACTTTATCTACATCACTTTCTCTTGGATCTATGTACACACAGCAAGTGCATTTTCATGCGTTGAATGGGTGTTGAAACCCTCTAAGCATCAATGATTGGCATATAAAGATTAGAGATCAGAGTGGAAATTGAAAGATGATGAAGAAATTAAAATTAATTACAAACGGGATTGATTAGGGAATGAGTTGAATTTAGGCAGTTTTGTTGTACCTGGATATTTGACTATCCACATCCAGACTTTGTTAAAAGTTCGTTGAAAAATTATTTTTAGATGCCTATTATGTATCTGGAGGTTTCTGCTAGCTTGACATCCTAGGTTCCACATTTGAGTTCCACTCCATAAATGTTGGATTGGTTGAACAAAAGGCTCATTAGAGTTTTACATAAAGATTGGAACAATTTACAATTTTAGCTTGCCAACGTTTGAAGGTATTGAGATTTTCTAAGGTAAAGAGATCGCTACCACTCATTGGAACATTCTCAACAAAATTTTATGTTGGAATCCGACACCCTATCAAAAATTATCCTAACATCTAAAATGTAAGGAGGGAAAGTTGCAAATGTCTAACATTTATTTAAATGGAAGTACTGAGAACAAACAAAAAACCTAATCATGCATATTTAATTATGGATTAAAGAGCCTATTAAACATTGGAAAACACCATAAATGTGTACTCAACATGTTAACTAATATGTAGTCACGATTTTTTTTGTTTTTTGTTTTTTAAATAAATTAAAAAAATTCAATCAAACAATGCTAAACATAAGAAAACACCATAAATTTCTAGTCAACATGTTAAGTAATATGTAGTCAATGGGAAAAATCATCACTATAATTCCCTTGGCACGTACTAATATGAAATTGAGTACACTTGGATAGTTTATGTCTTTCCCTTTTACAAAATCTCTCTAATGTCATTTTTTTCCTATTTGTGACCAAAATCTATTTATCCCACAATAAAAATGTGAGGAAGATATCCACTTCAAGTCACAACACTTCAGATATGAAAACATGTTTAATTTCATAATAAAAAAACTATCGTCCATCTTGAGGATTCATGTGACAACACTTTCAATATGCAAATAGGTTTGATTTCATTAACAAGCTCCTTTATTTGGTCCCAGATGTGCTTGCTTTCGACTGTTCATTAAACTGGGTACACATTTCCATCAATGCTATTTCAAATTTAGAAGGTTCAATGTTATCATTCAATTCGAAGGAAAATACCTTCTTATATACTAGTGGTAGCTTCTCCTGGATCTTCATGATTGTCTGGGCTGTAATTTGGTGTTGCAAACTAGGTTTTAGAAACAACTCATTTATATTGAGAAAATCAATCTGGTTCATCTCTTGGATGATAGATTGTATACTTTCCTTATTCTTTCTAGATATTTCTTTATTCTTTTCTATGTCAATTTGCTCGAGTGTCTCAGAGATATCATTACCTTTGAATTCAACCAATGTTGTCTCTACGTCAGACAAGGTATTAAGACAAGCCTCATTTACCTCCCTTGAAAGTTTATTGCTTTCTTGTAGGTTTGTCTTCCAAACTTTCAAGGCCATTTCATATTTCAGTTGTTCAGATTGTGAGAAACGAGTGAGACAAAAAATATTGGCTTTTTTCTTGCATACGATGAATTCCTGAAATTTGGATCTCACCATACAAGCATCATTTTCTTTCTCATAAATACTTTCTAGATAATAATTTATTTCCTTATAGTATTTCCTTGTAGTATCCATTTTTTTATAAAGATCCTCATTAACAGCCTCAATCTTTTCATTAATTTTAGATGTTTTTTTTTGGAATGAAGTATTATCTATGTTTGTCTTTTCCAATGTTGTATTGAACTCTCTTGTTGAGCAATTATGGAATCACTATTCTAGACAATCATATCTAGTTTTTCTTATAGCTACTTTATCTATTGTTTATAAGCCAACCTGATTTTCTTTGTCATAATTTGTTATGCTGGTGATAACCTGTTTTTTGCTTTGCATTTCATTCTGCAATTGTTCAACCAAGAGAGAATTTTCTTTTAGTTGCCTTGAAATATTTCCCACTGACCATTGGTTGGCAGCGACAAATGATCCTAGTGAATCTATAACCTCTTTGCCAAATTCAGGGTCATTTTTTTCTTGTCCGTCATATATTATTATGTGTTTCTTGGTGGTCACTCCTCCCTTCTAGTGAGATTCTTTTCTGATGATAGCTTTACTTTTCTTATTGAAAAAGAAATTGGATGGGGATATCTCCTCAGGCAAGATGGGAGTGAGTTCATCTAGATGGATGAGTTCGGAACTGGGAACGTCAAAACTTGTTGATATACAAATTACTGAGGGAATAGGGGAAATAATTGCAGTAGAATTTTTTGCACTAGTAAGACTGGGAGTAACAATGGTAGTAATTGGTGATGAAGGAGGAGAAGCATGAGCATCTTTCATGAAGACTTCAATGGAAGATAATAACTCTTGATCATTTAGGTTTGGCATTGATGATTTTATATGTTTAGATAATGCATCTCTATTGTTCAATACACTTTTTGTTTTGTCTTCAGTGGAGCTACTTCATTTGGGTTCTGTGTATCTAGTTTCATGTGAATATGGAATGAGATTTGAATCTCCTTGCAAAATCTTAGGCAAGTTGTTCCTTGTGTGTTTTTGAAATCTCAGGAAAGAAGCCTTTTGGTCAGGAGGCAAAGACTAAAATCTGTTTCTGTTTCCAACTTCTTCATAGAATCTAGCTCCTCGGAAAACATTTTTGTAAGGGGAGTCTTCATATATATATATATATATTCATGTTAAATTGGGTCAAATGATTCTCTACTATTCTGTGAGGATCATGCTATTTGAATTCAATGTCAACTAATTTGACATCTTCTAAGGCTGAAACCTCGACTTTTGAATGACCAAAATGTAACAATATAAACATGTCAAACTGTATGGGAAAATATAGCCATACCTTTTTCTTAGCCACCTTCAAGTCTTAGGTGATTCCTCCAGCAACTGTTTGGTATGCCACTTCTTTGAAGACCATCCTATCAAGAAATAATTTTGGAAGGGCATGAGGAGAAATGAAGCAGTTGAACACTTTGATATAAGAGAATTTTTGTTCAATGTACCAGTCTAAAATCATTTCTAAGTTCCCTACAATGTTATCTAAAATCCTGGGTGGAGGGTGACCATAAATAGCTACATGAATCGGTACCACTTCATTGTTACATATCTCATAAAATAAATCTTTAACATTTTCTTCCCATATCTTGGAGTGGTAGAAATGTATAGGATCAGAACTAGCTAGAGTCTAGCTCTAGTTCATCAAGGGAAATAGAGTCATGAAGCAAATGGAATCCATGATGTAGGCGGACATATAAAAATGAGCATGTTGGCCTCTTAATTTCAATGATTTGTACTCAGAAACCTCCTTGGCTAGGTTATTCGACAACATTTTTTCCCAGTTGAACTTATAGCCTTCGACCACCTCATTCATTATAGATGCCCATTCAACTGTGAAATGTGTCAGGTTTTTCCTTCCAAATAGTCAACAGAGCATCATGGAAATGCATAAAATATGAGAATCTAATGATGTTGTGGAATATATACCTTGAGCATTGTATTTAAACTTGGCTAGATTTCCCCACTAGGTCTTTATTATGTCATGACAAGTTCAACCATATTGAGTGCATTGTTTCCATTAAAAATCCATAATAAATGTTGCATTATATGTGTATTTTGGTGCGGAATATAGTTTATACATTACTTGTATGTCCTCTAGATGAAAGGAGCCAACAAAAGTGTTCTAGTAACTTATAATGTTTTTGGTTTGAATGCCAACGTACTCCAGCTCCCAACTTATCATGTCATTGTAGGGTATTATATTTGGTCAAGAAACAATCATGTGCAGTTCAAATTGAGCTACGAACTTGAGCTTGGCTGAGAACGACTTGTCTTCTTCTTCCGTTGAATCGTCCAGACATAAACTAATCTCATGTTCCAAGATATCATAGACCCGTTTCCAAGACTTGATGGTGTCTGTAATTCAGGAAGTGGTGTTAGAGAATCTTTGTGTTTGGGTTAGAATCACCTGTTGATGCATCTTGCTTATTCCTTGGTTTGCATGGTGCCATAATTCTCAGAGAAATGAAATTAGCCTTACTATGATAAGAGTAGCCTATAAGCTCTCAATTACTGAATGGAAAACTCTAATTTCAAACGGTAGAATGACTTGAGATTCAAAATGTGTTTATTCATAAAGTCTACGAACCTTCGTATTGATCTACTGACAAGGTGATTATTGAAAACATATGGAATTTATTAATTGGCGATTGCGAAAATCTTTTACCTTACGGAGTTATAAATTCCTTTAATACTTTGGTGGTTTGGAATTTGCAGATTTTGAATGTAAGATGAGACAAATTTGTGAAAGGAGGAATTGTGGGAGAAAGTAATCATTAACTAATCAATTTTATCATTTAATTAATCATTATTTAAAAATCCTTTATCCTTAAGTACTTTGGAACTTCGGTATTCGGGGGTTTTGAATGAAGGATGATAGAAATCCTCCAAAGATGGAATTCTCGTGGTAAACATTTGAACCATTATAGGTATTTTGGGGCCTCGAAACCTCAAAGTTTTGGAACCCTCGACGGTGCGAATAGTATTGTTTGTTTTATCTTCCGAAGGGAAATCTCTGAGAGTGACATGGCAGTGATGATGTGATTTCTAGTGACATGTTAAGAAATATGGACAATACATTTCACCTAAAAATGTGTGAATAAACAGACATTAATGTTTAAAATAAGTGTCAGGTGCCATGCCAAGAAAAACTTTAATGGCACGTGATTTAACTCATTTGTAGTCCCTTTTAATGATTATCACAAATAACTCTCTTCAGGACTTTGGAACTTCGTAGATTCAAGATTTTTGTTGTTTATATGCCTTGAAACTCCTGAAGCATGAAGTCCCGAAGTGATCATTGAAGGTTTTCTATTAAAATTTGGGCAGGTTTATATTGCGGAAAACATGAGAGTCGTTTGATCAAATTTAATGGAATTCATCAACGTATGATATTTTAAGCACCTTATTAATACTAATATATAACGATCATAGATTTATTTAATTGAAAAGCAATTCCCTAAGTTTTTTTGGTCAATTTTTATTTTTACGAGGTAAAAACAAAAGATTTTAAAATTTAAAAGTTTAAAATCCTAAAGTGTTCTAACAACTTCAATTATCTTACAAAATGAAGATGATATTATAAGACTGGGCACTCAGGATGTCATCCTTAGACATATCAATCAACTATCCATTTAGGTTACAAAGAATCATTTTTAAAAGATGAGGTCCAGATGTGGAAATGGTGATGGAAGATGCTTTGGAAAACCCAAAGTCCATCATAAAACTAAAAGCTATATGTGGGTTCATGTCAATGACACCTATGCATTTGGAGTTTCAAAATTGCACAGGTTTTAGCAACAAGCGACAACTTGTGAAGCCCCAAATAGCCGAAGTGTCACAGATCTAAATGCGCAAAGTGCCACGTCATTTCGGAAATGTCACTTCGGTCCTGTACCACTCTGACAATTTTCAATGCAGAACAGGTTGAAATCGTCAAACGTCGAAGAGCCATAGTCAAGAATTTATGAGATACTTAATGATAAGATACATTAATCTTGGGTTAATTGGAAATAAAAATGGTTAATGACTCTGATCTTGTACCCTTCCGAGAGTTATACAAACTCTGCATAGAGAAACTCCCGAAGGGAGAAGTGTCAGAGGCATGTGGAAGCCATCCTTGAAGGACACATGGCATCAACTAGTAAATACACATGACATCATGTGACGCGAGGTGGCCACATTAGTCTAGACCCATACTACTCTGGGAGTTATACAAGCCTCACATTCAAAAACCTCTGTAGCCCTAATCACCAGTGAGACATGGCATCAATCTGTTTCTGACACGTGTCATAAAATTGTCGCAAATACCTGGCATCCATCAGTCAGGGGACGTGGCACTCATATAGACCATGAAATGTGGCACTTCTTTAAGGCATATTTTGTGTTCATCATCTGTACTATTTCAATTGACACATGGCACATATTCTTTATGTGAAACATTAGCCTTTTTCATGTCCTATAACTCGTTTATAAACCCTTTTAAATATTATTGCAAGAAATTGTCTTTGGGAGTTTGGAACTTCATAGATTCGGGGGTTTTGTTGTTTGTATGCCTTGAAACTCCTGAAGTATGAAGTCTCAAAGTGATCGTTGAAGGTTTTATTTTAAAATTTGGGTAGGTTTATAATGTGGAGAACATGAGAGTCGTTTGATCAAATTTAATGGAATTCAACAACGGATGATATTTTAAGTCAATTATTAATATTAATACATAACGATCATGGATTTATTTAATTGAAAATCAATTCCCTAATTTTTTTTTGTGAATTTTTATTTTTAAGAGGTAAAAACAAAAGATTTTAAAATTCAAAAGTTTAAAATCCTAAAGTGTTATAACAACTTCAATTATTTGACAAGATGAATAAGATATTCTAGGATTGGGCACACTCGGTGTCATCCTTAGACATATCATTCAAATGTCTATTTAGGTTACAAAGAATCATTTTTACAAGATCAGATTGAGATGTGGAAATGGTGATGGAAGATGATTTGGAAAACCCAAAGCCCAACATAAAACTAACACCTATATGTGGGTTCAGATCAACGACACATGCACATTCAGATTTTCAAAATTGCACAAGTTTTAAGAACAAGAACAAGGGACAACTTGTGAATCCACAAATAGCCGAAGTTTCACAGATCCGAATGTGCGAAGTTCCACGTCACTTTGGGCCTGTACAACTCCAACATCTTTCAATCCAGAACAGATTGAAATCGTCGAACACTGAACAGATGGAGTCAAGAACTACCGAGAAACTTAATGATAAGATACATTAATCTTGGGTTAATTGGAAATAAACATAGTTAATGACTTCATGCCTGTACCAATCCGAGAGTTATACAAACTCTCCATAGAGAAACTCCTAAAGGGCGATGTGCCAGAGACACGTGGAAGCCATGTGTGAAGGACACATGGCATCAACTAGTAAAGAAACATGACATCATGTGACACGAGGCAACCACATCAGTCTGGGACCATACTACTATGGGATTTATACAAGGTCCACATTTAGAAACCCTCGAAGCCTTAAGTACCAGAGAGTCATGGCATCAATGCATTTTTGATACGTGTCATAAAATTGTCGCAAATACGTGGCACCCATCAATCATGGGATGTGGCACTCATATAGACCATGACACATGGAACTCAATTAAAGTATAGCTTGTGTTCGTCATCTGTATTGTTTCAAGTGACACATGGCACATATTCTTTATGTGAAACGCTAGCCTTTTGACGTGTCCTATAGCTCATTTGTAGACCCTTTTAAAGATTATCTCAATGAACTTTCTTCGGGACCTCAAAAGTTCATAGATTCAAGGTTTTTGTTGTTTATATGCCTTGAAACTCCCGAAGCGCGAAGTCCCAAAGTGACTGTTGAAGGTTTTCCTTTACAATTCAGGTAGGTTTGTAATGCAGAGAACACGAGAGTTGTTTGATAAAATTTAATGGAATTCATCAATGGATGATATTGTAATCGCCTTATCAATACATAACGATCATGGATTTATTTAATTGAAAAGCAATTTCCTATGTTTTTTTGATGAATCTTTATTTTTAAGAGGTAAAAAAAAGTAGATTTTAAAATTGAAAAGTTTAAAATCCTAAAGTGTTCTAATAACTTCAATTATCTTATAAGATGAAGAAGATATTATAATATTGGCCACTCGAGGTGTCATCCTTAGACATATCAGTCAACTGTTCATTTTTACAAGATGAGGTACATATGTGGAAATGGTGATGGAAGATGCTTTGGAAAACCCAAAGTCCAAAATAAAACTAACACCTCTATGTGGGTTTAGTTCAATGACACCTACACATTTGGAGTTTCAAAATAGCACAGGTTTTAAGAACAATCGAGAACTTAAGATGTATTTACAAGTGTCATTGATCTTTGGCATTGGGAATTAATTGTAGGTTAGAATTTTCACTTGTTTCCGAATCATCATTTTCTAGTGTAATATTTATCCACATACTCGTTTTGTATTGTGTTTGTATCATTAAAAAGAGTGTGAGCAAATGCAAACACAAACGATGGCTTCATTTTTGTCTCTAACTATGTATATTTGATTTACAAGCCTTATTGATGTTTTGACTTTGTATATGATAGTGGGTTAGCATAATGTTTCATTCTTACTGTGATAATGCCTTAAAAAAGATAAAATAACAAATAATTTTTCCCAATTCAAGATCCACACAAAACAATTTTCTGATCCCATAATATTCACCTCTGTCAATTCGATAATAGGGAGTTTGATTTGGTAGATCGAACTATCGATCACTTTAGGCAACTCGGGTGCATCTGGGGTACCTGTGAGAAAATATAATGCTTTGATGAATACTTGTTTGTATTGCAACGTGTGAGAGTAATTGTGTTTTTGATACATTGTTTAATCCATTGAAACATTGTTTAATGCATTGAAACATTATTTTATGTATTAAACTTCTTGCACCAAATTATTCATTGAATGGTTTGTTGTTTCCCTCTATTTTTACCTTTATTATGTCACTTGTCTGTCATTGGTGCAACAATAGCCAAAGAGAATCCTCATCCATATCATCTTGCCAATCTCACCATGCTCCTGTCTTGGTGAACCAACCCTCTAACTGATCAACAAATTGAAAAGAACGGGAATTCCAAACTTGTGGTGGCCTATCTCTTCCCTTTAGTAGTCAGGTGCGGACTTTAGGACCACCAACAAATATGAAGTTATTTAGACAACTCTACAAGAACTTCAATCAAATAATAGATAAAGTGAGTCATACCTATAGTTTTGAGGATGTGTTTGCATAAGAGAAACATCAAAAAGACAAAGAGAAATCAATGGAGGGTTGTTGAGATAAAGTTATTGTACTGTCAACTTGAGCGTAAGTATAAAAATGATGAACTTGAATTTTAATTTTGTTTGGTTGATAACATATTTCCATTTGACTTCATCTGGCATATATCTTCTTCTTTTTTTCAAAATATTTCCAAAAACAAATTTTGGTAATTTCATTAATCAAGCAAAATTGGTTAAATGAACTACATATTATATTTGTTCCATAGAGCCTGCATTAAAAGGAAATGTATGTCCTATATATTCCTTAAGATTATAGAAAAACCGCTAAGATCCTGAATCTATTATCCAGTCATAATCCAAAAACCAAGCCCATGAGATCCTTGAATTACAACACCAAAGCACATGATCAAAAGTCTAGAAAACACAAAACAGGCAAAAAATCAGCAAATATTGGGCATTGTATCCCCTCTATAACCAAACTCCCAAATGGGCACCAAGAAATTCATAGATTTCTATATTAGTATGAAAGAAGATCACTATGAACATTTTGTTTTGATATTACTATGAACCAAGATCACATTGACCCGACAATGTTCTAACATTACCAGTTCTGGAAAAGACTATCAGCGTTTAACTTAATGGAGTTTGAACAACACAAAATTTGCAATATTATTGAAAATGCCTAATGGTTCTATTCAGAAGAGCAATTCATTTTGACACCTCAAACGATGGATCTGATTTATTCACAATTGGGTACTTTGTATGAGGTTTTTCCCCATGCTTCTCATTCATGGACTTACCAATCTTATGTGTCTCCAGTTCACATTGTCATGGTAGTGCAAAACTTTATTCATATCTTTATTGGGTAACATGGATAGAGATAGGTCACACTGTTTCCTTTCTTGTCAACGCATGATATTTAATATTTTTTTTTGGTTCAGCCGATATGCAGTATGTCATTGTCCTCATTTAAGGTAAATTTTCTATGGACGTGGAAGTCACGTAACATGTAGACAGTCTTTGCCTTTTTTTGCAAGTATATTTCATATGGAAATTCTGTCAACCTAGGAAGCACATCTTGTAATACAGGTTGTCTAACTGTACAATGTAGAATTGTGTCACCGAGGGTTCAGATGACAACATTGACGCAATGACTATATATGTAAGAGAATTTTGTACCGCATCATAGATAATCAATTCTGCCATCATTTATGAATGCAAAGATAGAGGAAGGAGAATTGCAATTGGTACATACAGGCTCAAAGGGGGTCAAGTAGGCATTTTATACAACCAGAACACCCTCAACCTACACACATGAGCATAGTAGTTAATATATTCAACAATATAATATATATGTGTACAACAAAAAAGATGCACAAAATTGTTGAAGGAATTTTTTTTGTGCAAATTGTTGGTGGAGGTGTATATCTATACGTACAATAGTTGTGGAGCTAATTAGTTTCTTGAGATCCTATACTATGTTTGTTCGTAATTCTATTACAATTTTTTCTTGCGTTATTTGAAAGATCCTTTCTTTAACATCTCTTTTCTTCGTTATATTTTTTAACAACATAATTGGAAATTTCCCTTTATGCAATTGTTGTTCCATTGAGGAAAATTAATTTGGGTAGGTGTCGAAAAATTGTAGCTTCACCATGGAACCATTTAATATTTTTGTAAGATGTCTCATATATGAGCATGTCAAAGAAAAGGACAAAACAAAATGGGTATGGAAAACAATACCATTTCCTTGTTGTTATCTGAGTTTCTGTCTTTTATACGGAGAATATGTTGCAAGACAACTTTTCTTACAAATATAATAGCTACACCAATGGTTCCAATTGGGTAAATGTCGTTGTTCTATGAAAATTGGTTGATTGTTATGTAGGGTACGAAATGATATTCCGAGCAAACCGCATAAACATTTTATACAACACTTGTTTCATTGAGAAATATAATCTGATCATAATCACCATGGTCATATAATGTTTTCAGTAATATATTGAAATTTGGAATGGATATCCCGTTACCTAGAAAGATCTTCTCTGCATGTTTTTGGACAAGTTGTGTAGGGATAGTCAGTGTAATTGTTATCATGGCTATGTTCTCTATCATGTATACATGCATAATACATATACTTTTGTTTTCATTGTCTAAGTAGGTGCTATACATGACCATTATGCTTCAAATGAAATTTTTTCCAATTCGGCGATTGTTCAAGCCTTTTATTGATAGTATATTGGGTGGTATAAGTTTAGACCTGGTGACAGTTTTTTGAACAGGAAAAGTAATGTGAATGGAAGTTTTTATATCTTTTATTTTTTCTTTACTTTTTATCTGCATCAATGTACAAGTAGATGCGAAAATCTTATCTGGTCCAAGCCTTCTTACCTTTTGACCCGCGGGGGTGTAGACTGATTGGCAAGTGTCGTGTATATGGAAGTAAATTTTTAAAGGAGGTCTCAAGTTCGATTCTCAGCCTGGCTAACCTGTGTGCCATTCATATAGGCTGCGTGGATGCACCTGGGGTTATAGTGGTAGCCACCGGGTATCAACCCCATGTCACACGAGTACGAGAATCATGAGCTGTTGATTTCCCCAACAGAGGAAAAACAAATGTACAAGTAGATGCACAATTTGGATAACGTATTTAGGTTAGATTTTTGTAACCATACCTCTTAGTCTCTGTAGCTTTCACTATGTTGGGCGTTTCACTTGTACTTGTCGTACTTCTTGTGATCTAAAAAGCATGTATTGTAGATGACATAAACATATTTACCATGGTAGAGATGAATAAATAACTGAGGATATTTGTTTCCTAAACATAGCAAGAGCATAATCTAGGAATCTTTAACTTTGGCCTTGTTGTTGTGTTGATGTTTGCGATGATGGACTACTCATATTCATGTCACTTGTCCAACTTTTTCTAATGCAAACATGTGTACAACGAACATGAAAACAACTCAATATGCATATGCATTGTATATTGTTCATAATTGATATGGATGTGCATTAAGCACATGCATTGTGTTCGATTTACCATTAATGTTGGTATACCTTTTGGAAGATTGTACTTCAACTTCCTCTACTGTAGAACATAAAAATTCATCCTCTTGTTCAATTAGTTTGTGTTTTTTCAATGTAAAAATGCAGAGAATATAATGGACATGAAGCTAACTTTCTATGTAGTAACACATGTAAAAAGATTAAATACAATTTTATTTATTTCAATGTAGCAGCACAAAAAATATAATTGACATGTAGATAAGTTAATATGTAGGAAGATATGAAGTATCTACATATAAAAAAAAATGAACTACAAATCAATAGAATAAATATACACATAATAAATGAAATACAAAGCAATGGAATATGGAATATAGGTAGAAGCATGCACCTTCGTATGTCGTCTTCTAAATTTTTGGTTAAGAGTTATTTGTCTTGTCCAATTATTCTGTTTGTTTCAATGAAGGAAAGTACAAAATACAACAAACATGAATGTAAGTTGGTATGTAAGGAAAACAAATGAATATGTAGATATAGTAAATTAGAATCAAAGGAATAGAGTAACAGCCAGTGTTAGAAGCATGTACCTTTGTTTTTATTGATCCATGTTTGTGGTTATATAGAATACTTTATGTCCAAAATCTATTACAAACCAAAAAAAAATAAAGAAGTTGGATGATTCTAGCTGAATAATTTGGTTTTGTGCAACAAGTTAGCTAGATATGCTTTGAGACATGGAAATATGATTTTGTAATATGCTTGATGTATATTTCATAATTCAAGTACAATCCAAATTGTATCATTATCAGACCAATATGTGTCTAAGATAAAGAGGGTGTATTGTGAAATGGACACATTTGACCACACATGATCAATAAGTGTGTTTTGTACATGATTTATCTTATCCAAAAGAAAGCGAAGACTGTAATTGCACATGTGGTTTTCCAATTCTTTTGTTCTAGCACTATTTTGTACCATGCCAATATTGAAGTCTCCTAGAATGATAATGGTTTCGTTCAGATATAAATGTTGTAATGCATTTGAAACAACATTCACATTTTGTGCAATGTTGAATGCAGATCGGCATAAAAATTCAATATTGCAATTTATGATTCATGGAAGATTACTCTTGAGAACACCATATCAACATTGTTTTCTACGAAATGAATATGTTCCAAAATTGTTACATGTTTTTCACTAATATCATCACTCCATGTGTAATGTAACTTGATATGCAATTGTGATTTGGAAATTGTTTGTTTTGCATGCATAATGTCATATATGTTTCTCGCAAGCACAAAATATCAGATTCCATTGTGTCATAGTCATTGAGTATATCATTCATATGTGCATGTAGGTTGTGCTTGTTAAGTGAGACAATTGATATAGATGAGTTTTTTTGTATGGATTTTTAATCATATTGTAAATTTCATTTTGCATTATTCTGAAGGCCTTGCATCTCAATATCAACTTTATGTTTGAATTTGAAGTTATATTTTTTAAGAGCGCTTAGAAAATACAAGGAGTCTATGCTTCTGACACCAAACAGAGTTGTGTATCCAATTCCATGTATTCGTATTCTAGTAGGGTCGAACGCAACAATATCAAGTGTTATCCCTTGTGATATGTGGACTGTACATGCACATGAAAGTCTAATTGGGAACTATTTTCGAATATTCAGTTGACATGTCCTTGACGATGTTGATACTGGTTTTGATATTCATAAGACAATTGTCCAATTGCGCGAATTGTTTGAATTATATAGATAAGCTAATTTGTTTTCTTGTCGGTGGCCAATATGCGGGTCATGAAACTTAATACAGAGGACATAAACGTTTTATATTTTGGTATAAGATTTGAGTATTCCATCTGCACCATTCACCGATCCATCCTATGAATCATAGTTGCAAGCATATATTTCAACTAGCATGTGTAATTTCAGGAGAAGTTGCAAAGGAAAAGTGGTTGTATGTTGATGACATGGTACATTGCCATGGTTGTCTTCTTCAAGGTCAATTGAATTGATGATGATATAATTTCCACGCATGAACAATATCATGTACTTGTTACGCATTGCAACATACTTATTCTTGTAAAATAGGTAAGGGAAGGTTGGGTCTATTGGTGTAGGTCGCATGCACCTTGAATTGATATATTTTAAGTCATCAGATGTTTGGTTGTTTGTTCGCATTCTATTCATAATTGCAATAAATGTTTCATTTGTCTGGCACATTATAGTATGTAATTCAAATCATTTTATATTGTCTTTCCAAAAGTCCTGCGTCATTATTTTCATATTGACCATAGGTTGTTCAAATATCAGAGAATAGTGTATGGCTTATGCTTGGTAAATATCCCCAGAGAATATCATCTCAATGTCCGCAAAGTATTTGGTGTGCACAGGTTTTATGTTTTTCAGACAATTGTCAATGATATTTAATAAGTGACTTCTAATCAAAGATGCCTCATCAATGAAGACAAGTTATAGTTCATTATAAATCTTAGACAAGGTATCTAACATTTATTTGTTGAGTGGAAGAAAATGTGACTTGTTAAAAGGCATTAAAAATGCGGAGTGGACTGTTGTTCCACCTGCATTATATGCAACTTTTCCTGTATATGAAACTATCAGTCCCTTTGGGTTCATAGGGTCAGTCGAACTGTTTGAATCACAGATTCGTATAAGCATTTGGAATAGTGATTTTGTTGTGAATGTATTTCCCGTTCCTACCCCACCTGTAAGGAATAGGTGCACAAGAGTGTGCATGTTTAAGAAAATTTTCATTGCAATGTCCTTTAGAATTGCTTGTTGTTCTTGATTCAACGGTCCTCTAACTCTGTAGTATTCGTCATTTTTTATAAAGAAAGGATGTTTTGTGACTTGAAACCCAAGATTGATACGTTTTTCAATGGCGACTACTCGAGGACATGGAAATCTTTCTTGCAAGTTATATGACTCACAAAGAGTTCTAGTTGTTTTATGGTTTGTTAATGTCTCATCACATTGTCATGGTTTTCTGGTTCATCAAGTGAACTTTCTAAATCACCGCATGTTGGGTTGACATTGTTTGTAAATCTGGCCTCATTGGTTTGTATTGTAATCTCATAAGCAATATATGCAGCTTCCCATGTAGGGAAGTTATGTTTTAATGTGTTTTCATTTCGATCAAATGGAACGTACACCAATAGTTTTTCTCTATAGAATCTTTCATATTCGATGTGTTTGATGTATTTGACAAAGCGTATTACATTTGTTTTTTTTTTCTTTTTTATAGGGGTGTACCATTTTTTTTTGTAATGTGATACGAACTCTGCAAGGAAGATATGCTTAATAGGAGGTGGACGCTAGAGGTAGTAATCAATAATAGAGAGACATATCATGTCCTATGAATTATTAGGCTCTTGTTCTAGAAAAGATGGTGGTTTAAGTGTGTCAAGTGGACATGTGCTTATGAAGACACATTTCCTTGAACTATAGTTCAGAGGCAGAGAAAGTGCAATGTGGATTTCTTGTTGAGATATTTTTTTTTGAATATTGTGTAATGTATTTCCAAATGTACGTATCATTTGCATAGCATCAATTAGACCTTTTTCATGTTCTCTACGTATTCTTCTGAATTCACTTGTCATAGATTTGTCAGCCTTTGTCATGTACAAGGTACAATATGATGCTACATCATATGCATTGAGGACATATTGTACATCTGTATTTGCGTTCCACATAATTGGCATATCCTTGGAGAAACCGTTCTTCCAAATATGTCAATGTTTTCGTTTAAGGAAAATTGTTGGTTGTTTAAGTGTAGATAGTATCACTTGGATGTACTCTTCTTCTATTAGATTTAGTTCTACTAAGATGTCTTTGAAGCTCATTAATTCATTGAAGTCTCGTTGTTCTAGAAATTCAAACAAAGATTTTGATTTCTCAATTAGAACATTGTCCTCTAAACTAATTGGTTCTATGATACTTGTTCTTTTCATTGACAGCACAGGGAAGTTGTATATGAAATGTGAATTATTTCATTTTTTACAGCTGCTTGTATGGTAATGTCTATAAAATTTGGAAAGTTATGGATCCAAATGGTCTTTGTTACATGTTATGTATTTGTCCAGAAACTGTTCGATTTGTGAATTGACATTTCCATAGACCGATGCACCCTCTATCCATAAGAACACGCGGTCATGCTCATTACCTCTATTTTGGAATTTAGTCGCAAAATAGTAGTTCGATATTTTTCCGAAGAACGTTTCATCATGACATATCAATTTCTTGAAATCATTTACTTTATTTCTATAGTAATGAGTACATGTCACTGGGTATTTTCTTATGAAGTAGTCAATGTCATGATTTTCCAATGTATCGGTCTGTTTTTTCCTTTTCTCGTTCCTCTATAATGTAGGCAATGTAGTCACCAATGGATCTTAGTAATGCTCTACACTTGTAAATGTCATGAAAAAAGTTGGGTGTCTCATTTGTCAGATCATTGAAAATATATTTTTCTTTTTTTGTTGCAAGTAGTTAGGAGGGATGTGAATGTTTTTGAAATCTATGTATCCAATATCAGATTTTAGGATTTTTTCTAGGTTTTCTTTGTACCTGAAATATCTGGCCAATAAATTTATTCCTTGTAGCTAGCCTTTTCTTATTCGCACCCTGTTAGAATTAGGGTAAGAAGGAAAAAACAATAGTATCTTTTAATTTTAGAAACTCAAAAATTTTAACCAGCATACAGATCTAGAAGAACTGAAATGAAACAATAATTTAGATTTAATAATCTCAATAACTAGATCTAACAAATAAAGATAGAACTTAGATCTACTGTCCAGAAATCAAACAAGAACACTGCTACTTGGACAATTAATAGTTAAGCATAGAAACTAGATGCCAAACTCAAGAAAACATTTTACAGATCTAAAGATCTAACACAATCTGATCATAAACAGTGATTTAACTTATGGATACAATAAACTCAATACATATAGCTTAGATCTAATATCTAATGTACAAAAACAAATGGATCAAATAGTATTGAAGTTAAAATAAGATCCTAGATCTGAAGATGACGAGTAGGCAGCTTACTTGGTACAACAGCCTTACCTCTGAAGAAGAAATAGTAACCACAAGAGATGTAGAACCATTTCTAGTATGCGCAGACAAGTTTCAGTTCATAGATCCATCATATGAAGTGGATCTCTTGCCAGAATATGAAAAACTTTCTTTCCACCAAAAGGATGAAAACAAGAGCCCTCACAAAGACAAAACCCTAAAAAAGAAGCTTAAAACTCACAAGGCACTATGCAGAAGGACTGTGGGTAAACCCTATAGATTTTCCTCAGTAGCAATAAGGAGGGACAACACTCTACAGGCTCACCACAATAGACAGAAGTAGGCCGTAGACTAGAGGCACATAACACACTAGAAAAGAGAGGGCTGAAACCTCTACTTTTAGCCCACAATAGAAAAGAAGGCCATTGCCTATATTCCCCACACAAAAACAGATCTAAGGAGGCCCGTACCTTACACAGTATGCACAATAGAACAGATAGGGGGGGTGCACCCAATAAATATCCCAACAACAACAGAGATGGAGAGGCCGCAGTCTGTAGGCACTTCACACAACAAAGTAGAGGAGGACCCCACCCTAGATCTTAGCCACAGCAGATGGGAGAAGGCGCCACACCCTCCATAGCAAGGTTATCACAACCAAATCATAGAGAGGCTGCACCCTAACAACCCTTAAGGTTTGTCGCTGCCACACACCACACAAACCCTGCAACAAGAATAGGACAAGCCGCAGCTAGGAGGTTCTACCATACATGAGGTCGCAGCATGGAGGCTCTACACATAGGAGGCCGCAGTAAGAAAGCACTAGTAGAAGAGGGTCGTGGCTAGGAAAAGATACATACACAACAAGAACACAAGATAATGATATGATTGAATGGGGAGGAGAGGGTTCTTATTTATAGTTTGGGTTAGGGAAAAGTTAGATTAAAATCAATATTAAAATATCATGTTTAAATTAGGTACTTTAAAGATGATATAATAAACATTTTAATTTAAACTTAAATTACCCTTAAAATAAAAATAACATAAAAACCCCAAACCAACACAAGTAAAGATAAGGGAGGGTTAGCAAGGTGGAAATACTCATTCTTTCATTTTGTGGTGAACCTATTACTTAATCACCATTGCATATGGGACTTATCCCTCATGTGGTTATGTACTTCTTCAAGGAAGGTCATGTACCAAAAAAATACTTGATCGAGGATCAAGTAGCCCCAGAACTTTTTCTGGGGTGTTATCCACCAAGGTCAAAGACCAAGGATCAACCCATGCCATATGCATGGGTACCCTGGACATTTACAGGGGCCCTAGGCTTATCTAGGGGCTTTAACTACTTTGTCCTAGACCAAGAACCCCAATTGTATACTGGGGGCCCTAAGAAGGGTCTTTTTCCATGGCACTGACTGTTTGGTCCTAGACCAAGTACCCCATGAGTGCATTGGGGGCCCTAGATCTCGTCTAGGGTCTTATCCATCCTCCAGGAGAATTGATATTCTAGCTTCTTATAAATTTAACACTCCTTCTCAGCAACAAAGGCATTCTCAGCTATACCAAGCTTGTCACAAAAGTATATAAACTTTGTCAAGGACAGTGGCTTGGTGAAAATGTCTGATGTCTATTTTTCTATCGGAACATACTAAATGCTAAGAAAGTTATTTTGAACCATGTCCTAGACATAGTAATATCTCATCTCAATGTGTTTCGATCTGTCATGAAACACTGGGTTCTCAGTGAGATTTATACAAATCTGATTGTCACAGTGAATAACTGTGGGTTCAAGCTCTGAACTGAACAAGTCTGAAATTAGCTTCCTGATCCACACTGATTCTCTGCCAGCAGCACTAGCAACAATGTATTCTGCCTCTGCAGTTCTTTGGGCTACGGAGCCTTGTTTCCTGTTGGACCAGGAAATCATAGTTGAACCCAAACTGAAGCAATATCTAGAAGTACTCTTCCGGTCCACTGCACTGCCCATCTAATCTGAATCTGTAAAGCCATGGAGCATCACACCTCCACTGGATGTGTATTTGAAACCATAATCTATAGTCCCCCAAACATATCTCAGGATATGTTTTACTGCAACCATATGTATATGTTTAGGTTCACACATGAACTGGCTAAGAGCATTTACAACATAAGAGATCTCAGGTCTCGTATGTACGAGATACATCAAGGATCCAATGATCTGCCCATATAAGGTAGGGTCTTCTGGATCTGAACCTGTGACTTGATTTTGGAGTTTCTTTAAGTTAGAGATCATTGGATTCGTCATGGACTTGCAGTCTATCATTCCAAATTTGTGAAGTATATCAACTGCATATTTACTCTGTGAGAGAAAGATCTCTCCTGGTTTCTACCAAACCTCCAAGCCCAAAAAGTAGTGCATGAGCCCCAAATATTTCATTTCAAATTCTTTAGAAAGCTCCCTCTTAGTCTTAGCTATCAAGGTTTCCTCTCCAGTGAGGAACATATCATCCACAGATAAGACTAGGATAACTGGATTATTTTGAATGACCTTTATATAAAGATTTGGATCTGCTATGCTCTTGGAGAATCCAAGACTTTGTATAAAGTTGTTTATTCTACCATACCAAGCTCTTGGAGCTTGTGTGAACCTGTACAAAGCTTTCTTGAGTTTACATACATGAGATCTTTTATCATGTATCACGAAACCTTCAGGTTGCTCAATGTAAACCTCTTATTCAACTTCAACGTTAAGAAAAGCAGTCTTAACGTCCATTTGGTGAAGTTTCCATCCAAAAACTGTTGCAAGTGAAATAATGATTCTGATAGAAGAATACCTGGCAACTAGAGAAAAAATCTCATTGTAGTCAATTTCGTTTTTCTGAGAGAAACCACGAGCCACAAATCTCACCTTGTATTTCTCAACGCTGCCATCTGCTGCATGCTTTATCTTATAGAGCCATTTTGAAGACACTACAGATTTACCATGAGTTCTAGGAACTACTATCCATACATTATTCTTCAAAACAGAATCATATTCTTAGTTCATAGCATATTTTCATACTTGATGTTTGAAAACATCAGCAAAGGTGGAAGGTTCTGAATCAATTACAATATTTAATTGAGCTATGAGACTGGAGTACTTATCTAGTTTCTTTCTTTGTCTGAAGGTTCCCTTCAGAGCTGCGTGTTTTTCTGCTTCTTTCAATATCTCCCAACACCAAGATGGTTTCCTTTTGATAGGAGGTAACTCCATTGGAAATTCAATAGAGTCTCTTGACGGATCTGCTACAATTTCAGAGG
>JZKD02S0267379.1:0-20672 GCA_000966675.3 Picea glauca | reverse complement strand
CTTCCCCATTTGACAGGATTCACATACAGAGTTATTAGGCTTAGATATTCTTGGAAGGTCTTTCAAAGCACCTTAATTATTCAGTTTGACAATATGATCAAAATTCAGTTGTCCAAGCCTTCTGTGCCATAAACAACTTTCATCAAATTTGCTAAAATGACATTTCTCCTTATCTTCCTTCAGAAAATATACATTGTTTTCAGTTCTAACCCCTTTTGCAATCAGCTCTCCTTTGTTTACTATCTTTATTTTACAATTATTGGCAGTGAAAGTGACTTCACATCCTATGTCACATATTTGACTTACGCTAAGAAGATTATTCTTTAAACCATCAACAAATAATACATTTTGAGCTTTGATTCTTCCATTACTTAAGATTACTAGACCTTTACCTCTGATCTTTCCTGGAGCATCATTTCCAAAGGTCACAGTCCCTGATTTATTTTTTTTGAGTAATAGGAAATTACTTTTGTCACCTGTCATATGACTGGAGCATCTGTTGTCAATATACCAGTAGTCTTTTTGTCTTTGAGCTGACAACACTAATCCACACTTGTTATATTCATTCTTCTTCCAAACCTTGACGTTTTCGACTTTGTGATTTGAATCTGGCTTATAGTTCTTTAAGTGACAGTCTGCATATTTATGTCCATAATTATGGCAGACGTAACATTCTGGTTCATTGAATAAAGGATAATAACGATTGTTATGTTTAATCTACATCCTTTTCCAAGCCATCACATGATTTGCAGTATGTGGTTGTTTGTTACTTGGTTGTCTCATTCTTTGTTGTGGTAGATATTTATTCCATGGCTATATTGATTGTTCATGTCTAAATCTTAAAGAACAAATTATAGCTTTGTGGCCAAAGTTAGAGCAGTAAAAACAATATCCATAGAAAAAATCTTTGTACCTAGAAAATGGTTGTCTTCTTTGAGCAGGTCGATTTCTTCCATGTTGATGATTTCCTTCAGCAGAGGGTGTATTATTTATTTTTTCTACAGATTCATTTCTGGTAGCGTTTCCTTCACTCCTCCTTGGTGGTTGATTCTCTTCCTTTGTTTCTACAGGTTTGTTGTTGTCAATGGTTGTATATTTGACAGACTTGATGGATTCTTTGTTGCTTGGTTGACCACTACTTGATACCTCTTCATAACCCAAACCAATTTTCAACTTCGAATTCCTTTGTAGATTCAGAATGGAGGCTAATCCTTTTAAGGCTTTAATGCTTGTCAGATTTTGATGATATAAGGCCTGAAATTTCTCTAGAACTTTTCTGATAGTCACTACTTTAGCGTCCAATTTTTCACCTTTTGTTTAGGTTTCCTTCAATTGTTGTTTGAGAATGTCTTCAATATTCTTAGCTTCTTCTAACTTAGCCTTCAACAGAGAAATTTATTCAGTTGGTTCATTGCATATTTTCTCATACCTGAGCAGTAATTGTTTTTGTTTTCTTTTCTTTTCTCTGAGTCTATCAATATCTTCCATGACACTGACAAGTTCTCCTTCAAGATCTACTACCACTTCACAATCAGCGAAATCACTTCCTACATCTTCAGTGTTTAGATATTCTAAATCTATTATCATGATATCATTTATTTTATCTTCAATAGAAGAGTCACTGCTTTCATCATCTGAGGGATCATCATCATTGTTTACACAAAGGCTTTTCTTCTTAAAATTATTCTCTTTATATAACTTATTGTGTTTGTGCTTCTCTTCATCGTCATATGTCTGATCCTTTCTTTTGTGAGGACACTTAGATAAAAAATGACCTATCTTACCACAGTTGAAACATTTGAAGGGAAGTTTACCTTTGTATTTGCCTAATCCTTTCTTCAGTCTTCTCACAAATTTTGCTTCAATCTCATCTATATCGGAATCTGTGTTTTTCTCTTCTTTAAAGGATGCCTCTCTTGTAGTGGATTTACCTTTGTTGATTCACATTTCATAAGAAATTAGGGTTCCAATAAGTTGATCTAATGTCAACGTATTGAGATCAGTTATTTCCTCTATAGCAGAGACCTTTGAGTTAAATATATCAGTATGAGATCTCAATATTTTTTGGACTAGAAAATATTCTTCTATCATTTCACCTAGACCTTTCATAGTGTTGACAAGTTCTTCTATTCATAAGAAGTACTTACTGATAGTTTTGTCTTGATCCATCTTTAACTGCTCAAATTTCAATCTATGAGTCTGAAGTTTTGTGTCTTTCACCTTTTTATTGCCTTCATAACTACTTATCAGCTTGTCCCACATAATTTTTGTTGAATCACAGTGCATTACTTTGAAAAACTTGGTTTCTGCAAGTCCATTGTGGATGGAATTCATTGCTTTTGCATTAAATCTAAACTCCATCTTATCATCTTTTGAGGCCAAGACTACAGGCTTCACATATCTCGTTTCAACGACATCCCAAACATCAGCACCCAGAGACATAAAATGTGTTCTCATCCTTATTTTCCAGAAGGAAAATTTGTTTCCAACAAACAGAGGGGGTATATTAGTTGAACTTCCATCATGACTAGTCATGTTCAAGCTTATGGATCTACCTTTTATCAAATGCACCGGCTCTGATACCAATTGTTGGAAATATAACTGAGAGGGGGGGGGTGAATCAGTTATGTATATAAGCTTGAAAATTTTCCTGTTATTTTCTGATTCTTTCTAGATTATTATTTAATGTATTGTTGATAACTTAACATGCATAGATATACAATATTTGATCAATCACACATAATACACAGAGACACCAATTTTCATGAGGAAACCCATAAAGGGTGAAAACCTCTTCTTCTTAGGATGTCAATCAAGCTCCAAATTTCATGTACATCACAGCCTTTGAGCTCCAACTCAAATATAAGGCTACAACCTTTGATAGAAAGCTACAACTTGCAGAGATCACCAACTCTCAGATTTCTCTAGCACCAACTCCCAGGTTTTTCTAGAACCCACTAGATGGAAGCACCAAATCCCTGAATATTTTCTAGCACCAACTAGAATTTAAAGGACTACAATCCTCCCTAGCACCACCCTACCACTCAGATTGAATCTTACAAAACTTTAATTACTTTCTATGTCTCTAATATGGTCTGTTACAACTCCATGTCTCTGTTGCCTTCTTCAACTTCTATCCTCAGTTCTGCTTCTGCATATTTCTGCTTCTGTGCTCTACTCTTTTTCCTCCTACGCTCACAACCGCATGTTGTTCAACTTCTATTCTACCTTTATACTTTGTGTTGTCTCTTTTTTCTATACATTGCACCTCTGATCTCCAGTTCATGTCATATACATGGTCACATTCTACCCACATGCATAACTCATGAAAAACACACACACACACACTTCTCTTTTCTACATTTATTTCTCACGCCAAATCCTCTGCCAGATCATCATCACAACTCTTTGTTTTCTTTGGTGGTTATGTTGAATATATTCATCATCAATGTTATTATCCAAAGATTCTTTGGCTTCTCTGGCAGTCGCAACTCTTTGTCTTCTATGTTAGTTACAACCATTCATTTTTGTCTTCTTTGGCTTCTAAGCCCCTTCCTTCATGTGACCATCGGTGGTGACCATATTCCTAACCAACAGGTGCTTCATGACTCACAACTTCGGGAATATTGGTATGATACATCTCTATTCTCCCAACTCCCTATCTCCGAAATGGAGCTTAGGGACATTATATCCTTCCTCTATTCTCTCTCCACGTGACCGCTGGTTGTGACTTGGGTCCAAGTACTTCAGGACTTTGTGTTTTGCATATTTGGATGTGATCCAACCCTAACTCTACTGACTTCTGAACTCATGCCTAGTGAGCACTAGCTCCATTCTCAATATGACCTTGGGCGATGATCTCATGTGACCACGCGATTACGGGTGCGTCCAAAGGTGGTTTGAAATCAAACTAATTTTTGCCCCACAATTTACCTCAAGCCTCCACGTGTTCTTTCGCTAAAACTATGGTTTCAATTGAGGCCTGCCCTTAACTTATTAAAGTTCACACACCTCTAATCCCCGCAATGTGATGGGATCGTCAATCTCATGATCTTGATGGTGCTCCTCAAATGACGGTTCATATCTTTCCTCTCAAGTTCTCCGAATCAGATATAACCTTCCTAAATCAACGACTGTGATTTACTTAATGATCCGGGCTCTAAGAGTTTCAAATCTCAAACCCTTCTTTTCTTTGTACGCCAATCTTCCATAGTCGATGATCTGCGGACACCTGTCCTTCTCAATCGACGGCTCTGGCTCTACTTCAAGAATTTGACCTTTCAACCAGATCAACGGTTTTGCAGCCCCTTTCTTGATCAATGGTCAAGATCTCCTTCTCTACTCCGGGCTTCATCGATTTCAATTCTCAACTTTCACCCTCTCAAATCAACGGTCCTCATTCACTTAGGGACTTCGACCTTCGAGAGTTCGGGACTATGTCCCTCGTGACTTCGGCTCTTCAGCCCTTCGACGCTTCAACACTTCATGAATTCATTCCTTCAACACTTTGGCTCTTTGTCCCTTTGCAACTTCATTCCTTCATCCCTTCACAACTTCGACCTTCGGGACTTCGGAGCTTTTTTCATTTGTTGGTGGTGAAACTCCCGAAGTAAATCTCCGGGAGTGACGTAACATTACACACATCACCTGTTGACCTGGCCCAGGCCGAGTGGTTTCCACGTGTCACTCGTTGACATGGTCTGCCACATTTTCTTGCTGACGTGGTATGCTACATGTCATTGTTGACATGGTCTACCACATGTCCTTGCTAACATGGTCTGCCACATGTCCTTGAATCAGACAGTTGAGGATTACTTCGGGCCTTTACCCGGAGTCCACAGGTTTACTCCACGTCTTTTTTGGATCAGACGGCCCAGACTCACTTCAGACGATCTAACGCTTGATATCTTCTTCATATGATCTGACAACTGAGATCTACTTTGGATGATCCGATGGTCGAGAATTTATTTCAGCTCTTTGGGCTTCGGGAATTTCAAATCTCAAAATGAAAAATCTTTAAGTGAGATTTTTTTGTAGCGTAACCTCCTCACATATTTAGACTCAAAATGAATGATGTTCATTTGATCAAGATCTTAGATCAAAGGCTCGATCTGTCTTCGATGCAGCTTTGCCTTGGATTAAATCCAACGACTCTCCATCTTTGATTATCCTATCCTTCCACTTAATTTGATCTGACGGATGATGGAGATTTGGATAATCGAATTCTCAAACCTTGTGCCCTATTTATCTTTTCCTTCAATCAATTTGATCCGACGGCTAACAAAAATTTGGATGATTGAGATCTCATATATTTCATATTATCCTGTCCTTCCACTCAAAAGTGATCCAATCGTCATTGTTGCTCTTCCTCCTAATTTTTTGATCTCTCAGACTTAGAAGGTTTTCTAAGTGTTCAAGGATCTATACCTTTGCTCCTCCTGTGAGTCTGTCTCTTGGACCTCGTTTGCACTTCTGGAAACTGCTATCTCTTCTGATCTTTCTTGTCTTCTTCTCTCTCAAGGTTTGGTTCGTTGTTGTTCTGTCTATCAATGACAAGCACACTATTCCTGTAAACATGCCAAAAGAGGGGGTATGTGGAAAGAGATCCCGTAGTCCGGAGATTCCATACTCTGGAGGAAACTGACCAAGAGTTTACAAACTATGAACTCGCTGAAGTCGTGAGTGTCAAAGTGGATCTCGACCATTGGTTGAAAAGGACACATGGTGGTAGTTTACTCCCATAATTGTTGGTGTGTGTCCAGATCACTCTAGACCACCACTATGGTGCATTGGATTCTCCTCCAATGTGCATTGGTTGATTTACAGATAGTACATCATGTTTAAATTATCATTCATTCATTTGGTTAATGAGAATTCTTCCATTCTTTCTCTCTTGCTTCTCTTTTCTTCTATTTTATATGCAACTTTGTATGACAATTTCCAGCTATATATATTTTGTGTAGGTTCAAAACATTTACAATCTTCCCATGCTCAAACTGAGGCTGATAAGGTAGCCAAATGTGTTGAAAAAAATTATCACATCCACTAACAATTCCATTGTAGAAAGACAATTCCAAGTACAAGCAACGACATGACCAACATCAAATTCCAGACAAGTTTCAGGTTGGTGATAAGGTCTGGTTACATTTGAAAAAAGAGCGCCTTGTAGGACCCCATCACAATATTTTCCCACTTTGATATGGACCTTACACCATCACTAAGTTTATAGGTGAGAATTCTTTTGAATTAAGTATTCCCCCATTCTAAGGCCTACATCCAATCTTTAATGTGGAGCTCCTTCTCCCATATTTTCCACCTCTCTTGGACACCTCAGAGGTAGNCTTCCCCATTTGACAGGATTCACATACAGAGTTATTAGGCTTAGATATTCTTGGAAGGTCTTTCAAAGCACCTTAATTATTCAGTTTGACAATATGATCAAAATTCAGTTGTCCAAGCCTTCTGTGCCATAAACAACTTTCATCAAATTTGCTAAAATGACATTTCTCCTTATCTTCCTTCAGAAAATATACATTGTTTTCAGTTCTAACCCCTTTTGCAATCAGCTCTCCTTTGTTTACTATCTTTATTTTACAATTATTGGCAGTGAAAGTGACTTCACATCCTATGTCACATATTTGACTTACGCTAAGAAGATTATTCTTTAAACCATCAACAAATAATACATTTTGAGCTTTGATTCTTCCATTACTTAAGATTACTAGACCTTTACCTCTGATCTTTCCTGGAGCATCATTTCCAAAGGTCACAGTCCCTGATTTATTTTTTTTGAGTAATAGGAAATTACTTTTGTCACATGTCATATGACTGGAGCATCTGTTGTCAATATTCCAGTAGTCCTTTTGTCTTTGAGCTGACAACACTAATCCACACTTGTTATATTCATTCTTCTTCCAAACCTTGACGTTTTCGACTTTGTGATTTGAATCTGGCTTATAGTTATTTAAGTGACAGTCTGCATATTTATGTCCATAATTATGGCAGACGTAACATTCTGGTTCATTGAATAAAGGATAATAACGATTGTTATGTTTAATCTACATCCTTTTCCCAGCCATCACATGATTTGCAGTATGTGGTTGTTTGTTACTTGGTTGTCTCATTCTTTGTTGTGGCAGATATTTATTCCATGGCTATATTGATTGCTCATGTCTAAATCTTAAAGAACAAATTATAGCTTTGTGGCCAAAGTTAGAGCAGTAAAAACAATATCCATAGAAAAAATCTTTGTACCTAGAAAATGGTTGTCTTCTTTGAGCAGGTCAATTTCTTCCATGTTGATGATTTCCTTCAGCAGAGGGTGTATTATTTATTTGTTCTACAGATTCATTTCTGGTAGCTTTTCCTTCACTCCTCCTTGGTGGTTGATTCTCTTCCTTTGTTTCTACAGGTTTGTTGTTGTCAATGGTTGTATATTTGACAGACTTGATGGATTATTTGTTGCTTGGTTGACCACTACTTGATACCTCTTCATAACCCAAACCAATTTTCAACTTCAAATTCCTTTGCAGATTCAGAATGGAGGCTAATCCTTTTGAGGCTTTAATGCTTGTCAGATTTTGATGATATAAGGCCTGAAATTTCTCTAGAACTTTTCTGATAGTCACTACTTTAGCATCCAATTTTTCACCTTTTGTTTAGGTTTCCTTCAATTGTTGTTTGAGAATGTCTTCAATATTCTTAGCTTCTTCTAACTTAGCCTTCAACAGAGAAATTTATTCAGTTGGTTCATTGCATATTTTCTCATACCTGAGCAGTAATTGTTTTTGTTTTCTTTTCTTTTCTCTGAGTCTATCAATATCTTCCATGACACTGACAAGTTCTCCTTCAAGATCTACTACCACTTCACAATCAGCGAAATCACTTCCTACATCTTCAGTGTTTAGATATTCTAAATCTATTATCATGATATCATTTATTTTATCTTCAATAGAAGAGTCACTGCTTTCATCATCTGAGGGATCATCATCATTGTTTACACAAAGGCTTTTCTTCTTAAAATTATTCTCTTTATATAACTTATTGTGTTTGTGCTTCTCTTCATCGTCATATGTCTGATCCTTTCTTTTGTGAGGACACTTAGATAAAAAATGACCTATCTTACCACAGTTGAAACATTTGAAGGGAAGTTTACCTTTGTATTTGCCTAATCCTTTCTTCAGTCTTCTCACAAATTTTGCTTCAATCTCATCTATATCGGAATCTGTGTTTTTCTCTTCTTTAAAGGATGCCTCTCTTGTAGTGGATTTACCTTTGTTGATTCACATTTCATAAGAAATTAGGGTTCCAATAAGTTGATCTAATGTCAACGTATTGAGATCAGTTATTTCCTCTATAGCAGAGACCTTTGAGTTAAATATATCAGTATGAGATCTCAATATTTTTTGGACTAGAAAATATTCTTCTATCATTTCACCTAGACCTTTCATAGTGTTGACAAGTTCTTCTATTCATAAGAAGTACTTACTGATAGTTTTGTCTTGATCCATCTTTAACTGCTCAAATTTCAATCTATGAGTCTGAAGTTTTGTGTCTTTCACCTTTTTATTGCCTTCATAACTACTTATCAGCTTGTCCCACATAATTTTTGTTGAATCACAGTGCATTACTTTGAAAAACTTGGTTTCTGCAAGTCCATTGTGGATGGAATTCATTGCTTTTGCATTAAATCTAAACTCCATCTTATCATCTTTTGAGGCCAAGACTACAGGCTTCACATATCTCGTTTCAACGACATCCCAAACATCAGCACCCAGAGACATAAAATGTGTTCTCATCCTTATTTTCCAGAAGGAAAATTTGTTTCCAACAAACAGAGGGGGTATATTAGTTGAACTTCCATCATGACTAGTCATGTTCAAGCTTATGGATCTACCTTTTATCAAATGCACCGGCTCTGATACCAATTGTTGGAAATATAACTGAGAGGGGGGGGGTGAATCAGTTATGTATATAAGCTTGAAAATTTTCCTGTTATTTTCTGATTCTTTCTAGATTATTATTTAATGTATTGTTGATAACTTAACATGCATAGATATACAATATTTGATCAATCACACATAATACACAGAGACACCAATTTTCATGAGGAAACCCATAAAGGGTGAAAACCTCTTCTTCTTAGGATGTCAATCAAGCTCCAAATTTCATGTACATCACAGCCTTTGAGCTCCAACTCAAATATAAGGCTACAACCTTTGATAGAAAGCTACAACTTGCAGAGATCACCAACTCTCAGATTTCTCTAGCACCAACTCCCAGGTTTTTCTAGAACCCACTAGATGGAAGCACCAAATCCCTGAATATTTTCTAGCACCAACTAGAATTTAAAGGACTACAATCCTCCCTAGCACCACCCTACCACTCAGATTGAATCTTACAAAACTTTAATTACTTTCTATGTCTCTAATATGGTCTGTTACAACTCCATGTCTCTGTTGCCTTCTTCAACTTCTATCCTCAGTTCTGCTTCTGCATATTTCTGCTTCTGTGCTCTACTCTTTTTCCTCCTACGCTCACAACCGCATGTTGTTCAACTTCTATTCTACCTTTATACTTTGTGTTGTCTCTTTTTTCTATACATTGCACCTCTGATCTCCAGTTCATGTCATATACATGGTCACATTCTACCCACATGCATAACTCATGAAAAACACACACACACACACTTCTCTTTTCTACATTTATTTCTCACGCCAAATCCTCTGCCAGATCATCATCACAACTCTTTGTTTTCTTTGGTGGTTATGTTGAATATATTCATCATCAATGTTATTATCCAAAGATTCTTTGGCTTCTCTGGCAGTCGCAACTCTTTGTCTTCTATGTTAGTTACAACCATTCATTTTTGTCTTCTTTGGCTTCTAAGCCCCTTCCTTCATGTGACCATCGGTGGTGACCATATTCCTAACCAACAGGTGCTTCATGACTCACAACTTCGGGAATATTGGTATGATACATCTCTATTCTCCCAACTCCCTATCTCCGAAATGGAGCTTAGGGACATTATATCCTTCCTCTATTCTCTCTCCACGTGACCGCTGGTTGTGACTTGGGTCCAAGTACTTCAGGACTTTGTGTTTTGCATATTTGGATGTGATCCAACCCTAACTCTACTGACTTCTGAACTCATGCCTAGTGAGCACTAGCTCCATTCTCAATATGACCTTGGGCGATGATCTCATGTGACCACGCGATTACGGGTGCGTCCAAAGGTGGTTTGAAATCAAACTAATTTTTGCCCCACAATTTACCTCAAGCCTCCACGTGTTCTTTCGCTAAAACTATGGTTTCAATTGAGGCCTGCCCTTAACTTATTAAAGTTCACACACCTCTAATCCCCGCAATGTGATGGGATCGTCAATCTCATGATCTTGATGGTGCTCCTCAAATGACGGTTCATATCTTTCCTCTCAAGTTCTCCGAATCAGATATAACCTTCCTAAATCAACGACTGTGATTTACTTAATGATCCGGGCTCTAAGAGTTTCAAATCTCAAACCCTTCTTTTCTTTGTACGCCAATCTTCCATAGTCGATGATCTGCGGACACCTGTCCTTCTCAATCGACGGCTCTGGCTCTACTTCAAGAATTTGACCTTTCAACCAGATCAACGGTTTTGCAGCCCCTTTCTTGATCAATGGTCAAGATCTCCTTCTCTACTCCGGGCTTCATCGATTTCAATTCTCAACTTTCACCCTCTCAAATCAACGGTCCTCATTCACTTAGGGACTTCGACCTTCGAGAGTTCGGGACTATGTCCCTCGTGACTTCGGCTCTTCAGCCCTTCGACGCTTCAACACTTCATGAATTCATTCCTTCAACACTTTGGCTCTTTGTCCCTTTGCAACTTCATTCCTTCATCCCTTCACAACTTCGACCTTCGGGACTTCGGAGCTTTTTTCATTTGTTGGTGGTGAAACTCCCGAAGTAAATCTCCGGGAGTGACGTAACATTACACACATCACCTGTTGACCTGGCCCAGGCCGAGTGGTTTCCACGTGTCACTCGTTGACATGGTCTGCCACATTTTCTTGCTGACGTGGTATGCTACATGTCATTGTTGACATGGTCTACCACATGTCCTTGCTAACATGGTCTGCCACATGTCCTTGAATCAGACAGTTGAGGATTACTTCGGGCCTTTACCCGGAGTCCACAGGTTTACTCCACGTCTTTTTTGGATCAGACGGCCCAGACTCACTTCAGACGATCTAACGCTTGATATCTTCTTCATATGATCTGACAACTGAGATCTACTTTGGATGATCCGATGGTCGAGAATTTATTTCAGCTCTTTGGGCTTCGGGAATTTCAAATCTCAAAATGAAAAATCTTTAAGTGAGATTTTTTTGTAGCGTAACCTCCTCACATATTTAGACTCAAAATGAATGATGTTCATTTGATCAAGATCTTAGATCAAAGGCTCGATCTGTCTTCGATGCAGCTTTGCCTTGGATTAAATCCAACGACTCTCCATCTTTGATTATCCTATCCTTCCACTTAATTTGATCTGACGGATGATGGAGATTTGGATAATCGAATTCTCAAACCTTGTGCCCTATTTATCTTTTCCTTCAATCAATTTGATCCGACGGCTAACAAAAATTTGGATGATTGAGATCTCATATATTTCATATTATCCTGTCCTTCCACTCAAAAGTGATCCAATCGTCATTGTTGCTCTTCCTCCTAATTTTTTGATCTCTCAGACTTAGAAGGTTTTCTAAGTGTTCAAGGATCTATACCTTTGCTCCTCCTGTGAGTCTGTCTCTTGGACCTCGTTTGCACTTCTGGAAACTGCTATCTCTTCTGATCTTTCTTGTCTTCTTCTCTCTCAAGGTTTGGTTCGTTGTTGTTCTGTCTATCAATGACAAGCACACTATTCCTGTAAACATGCCAAAAGAGGGGGTATGTGGAAAGAGATCCCGTAGTCCGGAGATTCCATACTCTGGAGGAAACTGACCAAGAGTTTACAAACTATGAACTCGCTGAAGTCGTGAGTGTCAAAGTGGATCTCGACCATTGGTTGAAAAGGACACATGGTGGTAGTTTACTCCCATAATTGTTGGTGTGTGTCCAGATCACTCTAGACCACCACTATGGTGCATTGGATTCTCCTCCAATGTGCATTGGTTGATTTACAGATAGTACATCATGTTTAAATTATCATTCATTCATTTGGTTAATGAGAATTCTTCCATTCTTTCTCTCTTGCTTCTCTTTTCTTCTATTTTATATGCAACTTTGTATGACAATTTCCAGCTATATATATTTTGTGTAGGTTCAAAACATTTACAATCTTCCCATGCTCAAACTGAGGCTGATAAGGTAGCCAAATGTGTTGAAAAAAATTATCACATCCACTAACAATTCCATTGTAGAAAGACAATTCCAAGTACAAGCAACGACATGACCAACATCAAATTCCAGACAAGTTTCAGGTTGGTGATAAGGTCTGGTTACATTTGAAAAAAGAGCGCCTTGTAGGACCCCATCACAATATTTTCCCACTTTGATATGGACCTTACACCATCACTAAGTTTATAGGTGAGAATTCTTTTGAATTAAGTATTCCCCCATTCTAAGGCCTACATCCAATCTTTAATGTGGAGCTCCTTCTCCCATATTTTCCACCTCTCTTGGACACCTCAGAGGTAGCTGAGAAATTGGCTCCTACATAACTAAACCTTGATTGCCTTTATTAGGCCATAGTTGATCTATTAAAGGCACAAATAAAAGGCACCCATCAATAGAACATACATCTCTATCGGGTCGTTAAAGAGAGATAGCTTCTTCACCAAGGAAAGTGGCTCACCATGAGACAAATTCAACATAACTTTCCCCGTCTAATGAGGGAACTTGACGCAATGGATAGAATTGATTTCTAAGTGGGGAGGACTGATCTAGGTGGATATCAGTGGCCACCCACCTCTTCCATTGACTTGACGATTATCTATCTTTTTGGCAGTTTTTCTATGGTTTTTCAGGTCCCAAACTTCTAGGGCCATTTTGAGGCCCTAAACAATGTTTTTTGGACATTTGGGGGCGTTAGAGTTTCCATTTGGCGTTCCTTGGCCCCATCCAAAATTTGTAATCCTTATATATTTCTTTCCAATGAGCTGTCATTTGCCCAAAATAGAGATCGTATGCAAAATTTGTGCCTCGAGAAGTTGACGTATCAACTAACCACCTTGGGGCCCACATTACTTTTTGCATTTCATATTTTGTTGTTAGGGTTTTGATGTTTAGGTTTTTTTCATCTTTTATTTTTGGGATTCAACCTCTTTTTAATTAACTTTTTTTGAATGAGCATAGTCGAAATCTCTTTCTCTTAAGAGATAAGCTACCACCATTCTAGCTAGTGTGTGTTCTTCAATGTTCTGTTATTTTATTCATTAATAGAAGTTGGATTTCACTATATTTTTGTGTTCTATGCTATAGTTTGGTTTATATCTCATTTTTTTCTTAATACAATCTGGATCATTCACGTAAATCAAAGTGCATTGAAGAAATAAAAAGTATGGCAAATAGGAGGAGGAAAGAGCCATTTTGTGGAGATACAACTAAATCTCTTGTGTGGTAATACAAAAACTTTCATTGGTNTCCAATTTTTCACCTTTTGTTTAGGTTTCCTTCAATTGTTGTTTGAGAATGTCTTCAATATTCTTAGCTTCTTCTAACTTAGCCTTCAACAGAGAAATTTATTCAGTTGGTTCATTGCATATTTTCTCATACCTGAGCAGTAATTGTTTTTGTTTTCTTTTCTTTTCTCTGAGTCTATCAATATCTTCCATGACACTGACAAGTTCTCCTTCAAGATCTACTACCACTTCACAATCAGCGAAATCACTTCCTACATCTTCAGTGTTTAGATATTCTAAATCTATTATCATGATATCATTTATTTTATCTTCAATAGAAGAGTCACTGCTTTCATCATCTGAGGGATCATCATCATTGTTTACACAAAGGCTTTTCTTCTTAAAATTATTCTCTTTATATAACTTATTGTGTTTGTGCTTCTCTTCATCGTCATATGTCTGATCCTTTCTTTTGTGAGGACACTTAGATAAAAAATGACCTATCTTACCACAGTTGAAACATTTGAAGGGAAGTTTACCTTTGTATTTGCCTAATCCTTTCTTCAGTCTTCTCACAAATTTTGCTTCAATCTCATCTATATCGGAATCTGTGTTTTTCTCTTCTTTAAAGGATGCCTCTCTTGTAGTGGATTTACCTTTGTTGATTCACATTTCATAAGAAATTAGGGTTCCAATAAGTTGATCTAATGTCAACGTATTGAGATCAGTTATTTCCTCTATAGCAGAGACCTTTGAGTTAAATATATCAGTATGAGATCTCAATATTTTTTGGACTAGAAAATATTCTTCTATCATTTCACCTAGACCTTTCATAGTGTTGACAAGTTCTTCTATTCATAAGAAGTACTTACTGATAGTTTTGTCTTGATCCATCTTTAACTGCTCAAATTTCAATCTATGAGTCTGAAGTTTTGTGTCTTTCACCTTTTTATTGCCTTCATAACTACTTATCAGCTTGTCCCACATAATTTTTGTTGAATCACAGTGCATTACTTTGAAAAACTTGGTTTCTGCAAGTCCATTGTGGATGGAATTCATTGCTTTTGCATTAAATCTAAACTCCATCTTATCATCTTTTGAGGCCAAGACTACAGGCTTCACATATCTCGTTTCAACGACATCCCAAACATCAGCACCCAGAGACATAAAATGTGTTCTCATCCTTATTTTCCAGAAGGAAAATTTGTTTCCAACAAACAGAGGGGGTATATTAGTTGAACTTCCATCATGACTAGTCATGTTCAAGCTTATGGATCTACCTTTTATCAAATGCACCGGCTCTGATACCAATTGTTGGAAATATAACTGAGAGGGGGGGGGTGAATCAGTTATGTATATAAGCTTGAAAATTTTCCTGTTATTTTCTGATTCTTTCTAGATTATTATTTAATGTATTGTTGATAACTTAACATGCATAGATATACAATATTTGATCAATCACACATAATACACAGAGACACCAATTTTCATGAGGAAACCCATAAAGGGTGAAAACCTCTTCTTCTTAGGATGTCAATCAAGCTCCAAATTTCATGTACATCACAGCCTTTGAGCTCCAACTCAAATATAAGGCTACAACCTTTGATAGAAAGCTACAACTTGCAGAGATCACCAACTCTCAGATTTCTCTAGCACCAACTCCCAGGTTTTTCTAGAACCCACTAGATGGAAGCACCAAATCCCTGAATATTTTCTAGCACCAACTAGAATTTAAAGGACTACAATCCTCCCTAGCACCACCCTACCACTCAGATTGAATCTTACAAAACTTTAATTACTTTCTATGTCTCTAATATGGTCTGTTACAACTCCATGTCTCTGTTGCCTTCTTCAACTTCTATCCTCAGTTCTGCTTCTGCATATTTCTGCTTCTGTGCTCTACTCTTTTTCCTCCTACGCTCACAACCGCATGTTGTTCAACTTCTATTCTACCTTTATACTTTGTGTTGTCTCTTTTTTCTATACATTGCACCTCTGATCTCCAGTTCATGTCATATACATGGTCACATTCTACCCACATGCATAACTCATGAAAAACACACACACACACACTTCTCTTTTCTACATTTATTTCTCACGCCAAATCCTCTGCCAGATCATCATCACAACTCTTTGTTTTCTTTGGTGGTTATGTTGAATATATTCATCATCAATGTTATTATCCAAAGATTCTTTGGCTTCTCTGGCAGTCGCAACTCTTTGTCTTCTATGTTAGTTACAACCATTCATTTTTGTCTTCTTTGGCTTCTAAGCCCCTTCCTTCATGTGACCATCGGTGGTGACCATATTCCTAACCAACAGGTGCTTCATGACTCACAACTTCGGGAATATTGGTATGATACATCTCTATTCTCCCAACTCCCTATCTCCGAAATGGAGCTTAGGGACATTATATCCTTCCTCTATTCTCTCTCCACGTGACCGCTGGTTGTGACTTGGGTCCAAGTACTTCAGGACTTTGTGTTTTGCATATTTGGATGTGATCCAACCCTAACTCTACTGACTTCTGAACTCATGCCTAGTGAGCACTAGCTCCATTCTCAATATGACCTTGGGCGATGATCTCATGTGACCACGCGATTACGGGTGCGTCCAAAGGTGGTTTGAAATCAAACTAATTTTTGCCCCACAATTTACCTCAAGCCTCCACGTGTTCTTTCGCTAAAACTATGGTTTCAATTGAGGCCTGCCCTTAACTTATTAAAGTTCACACACCTCTAATCCCCGCAATGTGATGGGATCGTCAATCTCATGATCTTGATGGTGCTCCTCAAATGACGGTTCATATCTTTCCTCTCAAGTTCTCCGAATCAGATATAACCTTCCTAAATCAACGACTGTGATTTACTTAATGATCCGGGCTCTAAGAGTTTCAAATCTCAAACCCTTCTTTTCTTTGTACGCCAATCTTCCATAGTCGATGATCTGCGGACACCTGTCCTTCTCAATCGACGGCTCTGGCTCTACTTCAAGAATTTGACCTTTCAACCAGATCAACGGTTTTGCAGCCCCTTTCTTGATCAATGGTCAAGATCTCCTTCTCTACTCCGGGCTTCATCGATTTCAATTCTCAACTTTCACCCTCTCAAATCAACGGTCCTCATTCACTTAGGGACTTCGACCTTCGAGAGTTCGGGACTATGTCCCTCGTGACTTCGGCTCTTCAGCCCTTCGACGCTTCAACACTTCATGAATTCATTCCTTCAACACTTTGGCTCTTTGTCCCTTTGCAACTTCATTCCTTCATCCCTTCACAACTTCGACCTTCGGGACTTCGGAGCTTTTTTCATTTGTTGGTGGTGAAACTCCCGAAGTAAATCTCCGGGAGTGACGTAACATTACACACATCACCTGTTGACCTGGCCCAGGCCGAGTGGTTTCCACGTGTCACTCGTTGACATGGTCTGCCACATTTTCTTGCTGACGTGGTATGCTACATGTCATTGTTGACATGGTCTACCACATGTCCTTGCTAACATGGTCTGCCACATGTCCTTGAATCAGACAGTTGAGGATTACTTCGGGCCTTTACCCGGAGTCCACAGGTTTACTCCACGTCTTTTTTGGATCAGACGGCCCAGACTCACTTCAGACGATCTAACGCTTGATATCTTCTTCATATGATCTGACAACTGAGATCTACTTTGGATGATCCGATGGTCGAGAATTTATTTCAGCTCTTTGGGCTTCGGGAATTTCAAATCTCAAAATGAAAAATCTTTAAGTGAGATTTTTTTGTAGCGTAACCTCCTCACATATTTAGACTCAAAATGAATGATGTTCATTTGATCAAGATCTTAGATCAAAGGCTCGATCTGTCTTCGATGCAGCTTTGCCTTGGATTAAATCCAACGACTCTCCATCTTTGATTATCCTATCCTTCCACTTAATTTGATCTGACGGATGATGGAGATTTGGATAATCGAATTCTCAAACCTTGTGCCCTATTTATCTTTTCCTTCAATCAATTTGATCCGACGGCTAACAAAAATTTGGATGATTGAGATCTCATATATTTCATATTATCCTGTCCTTCCACTCAAAAGTGATCCAATCGTCATTGTTGCTCTTCCTCCTAATTTTTTGATCTCTCAGACTTAGAAGGTTTTCTAAGTGTTCAAGGATCTATACCTTTGCTCCTCCTGTGAGTCTGTCTCTTGGACCTCGTTTGCACTTCTGGAAACTGCTATCTCTTCTGATCTTTCTTGTCTTCTTCTCTCTCAAGGTTTGGTTCGTTGTTGTTCTGTCTATCAATGACAAGCACACTATTCCTGTAAACATGCCAAAAGAGGGGGTATGTGGAAAGAGATCCCGTAGTCCGGAGATTCCATACTCTGGAGGAAACTGACCAAGAGTTTACAAACTATGAACTCGCTGAAGTCGTGAGTGTCAAAGTGGATCTCGACCATTGGTTGAAAAGGACACATGGTGGTAGTTTACTCCCATAATTGTTGGTGTGTGTCCAGATCACTCTAGACCACCACTATGGTGCATTGGATTCTCCTCCAATGTGCATTGGTTGATTTACAGATAGTACATCATGTTTAAATTATCATTCATTCATTTGGTTAATGAGAATTCTTCCATTCTTTCTCTCTTGCTTCTCTTTTCTTCTATTTTATATGCAACTTTGTATGACAATTTCCAGCTATATATATTTTGTGTAGGTTCAAAACATTTACAATCTTCCCATGCTCAAACTGAGGCTGATAAGGTAGCCAAATGTGTTGAAAAAAATTATCACATCCACTAACAATTCCATTGTAGAAAGACAATTCCAAGTACAAGCAACGACATGACCAACATCAAATTCCAGACAAGTTTCAGGTTGGTGATAAGGTCTGGTTACATTTGAAAAAAGAGCGCCTTGTAGGACCCCATCACAATATTTTCCCACTTTGATATGGACCTTACACCATCACTAAGTTTATAGGTGAGAATTCTTTTGAATTAAGTATTCCCCCATTCTAAGGCCTACATCCAATCTTTAATGTGGAGCTCCTTCTCCCATATTTTCCACCTCTCTTGGACACCTCAGAGGTAGTTGAGAAATTGGATCCTACATAACTAAACCTTGATTGCCTTGATTAGGCCATAGTTGATCTATTAAAGGCACCCATCAATAGAACATACATCTCTATCGGGTCGTTAAAGCGAGATAGCTTCTTCACCAAGGCAAGTGGCTCACCATGAGACAAATTCAACATAACTTTCCCCTTCTAATGAGGGAACTTGATGCAATGGATAGAATTTCTTTCTAAGTGGGGAGGACTGATCTAGGTGGATATCGATGGCCACCCACCTCTTCCATTGACTCGACGATTATCTATCTTTTTGGCAATTTTCCTATGGTTTTTCAGGTCCCAAACTTCTAGGGCCATTTTGAGGCCCTAAACAATGTTTTTTAGACATTTGGGGGCGTTAGAGTTTCCATTTGGCATTCCTTGGCCCCATCCAAAAGTTGTAATCCTTATATATTTCTTTCCAATGAGCTATCATTTGCCCAAAATAGAGATCGTATGCAAAATTTGTGCCTCGAGAAGTTGACGTATCAACTAACCACCTTGGGGCCCACAATACTTTTTGCATTTCATCTTTTGTTGTTAGGGTTTTGATGTTTAGGTTTTTTTCATCTTTTCTTTTTGGGATTCAACCTCTTTTTAATCAACTTTTTTTGAATGAGCATAGTCTAAATCTCTTTCTCTTAAGAGATAAGCTACCACCATTCTAGCTAGTGTGTGTTCTTCAATGTTCTGTTATTTTATTCATTAATAGAAGTTGGATTTCACTGTATTTTTTTGTTCTATGCTATAGTTTGGTTTATATCTCATTTTTTTCTTAATACAATCTAGATCATTCACGTAAATCAAAGTGCATTGAAGAAATAAAAAGTATGGAAAATAGGAGGAGGAAAGAGCCATTTTGTGGAGATACAACTAAATCTCTTGTGTGGTAATACAAAAACTTTCATTGGTATACTTATTATCAGTGTTTTTTAAACAAAAGTCCCAAGGAGAAGCAAAATAGCAATCTTTGGACTACAGGGCTCGTGAATGTTGGTTGTGTACCAGAAGTTTTTGACTTCAAAGAACTAGTATCCTGGTGCACTCAAAGATTTGATTCAAAGAAAATAATTATTCAAGTAACTGCAGAGGGATATAATCTTGTTGTGTTGACCCAAAAAAAAATTAGAAGGATGTTATGCCTCCCTACTCCTAATAAGAAGATGCTTTTTTTGACTCTCAGGGTGGCAGTTCAAATTTGTTGAAATATTTTTTTCTTCCATCTCTCAAAATGCCTACCAACCTTTCGGCCATCGAAATATATTTGTTGCAAGATTTGTATTGAGACTTGTTGGCATCCATTTCACTTTTTATCCTATCTTTATAAGATACCTACACAAGTGTTTTGGAACCCTTGATTCTCATCACAAGTTTTTGAATAAAACAACACTGTCATTTTTGCGCATTTGTACAACTGCCTTTTGTCCACATTTTCACGACTGCAAGTGTGAAAACTTTGATTTCGAAGTCACATCAATAGCATAAAAATCATCGTTGGATTATTATGGTTACTCTTGTCTATGTGTTCATTGCATTTCCAATTCATTTATGTTCACACAGTTGACAAGACACCAAAACCTTTACCCATTTGTCATCTTTTTGTTGTTAATATGATTTCAATTTTTATGAGATTGTGATGATATTATAATGACTGTCATTGAGTCCTTAATACATTGGTGGTTTGATGTTCTATATTATTTCATCGAATTCCTTGGTGCATTGGTTTCATGAAAACATATTGACATTGTGGTTAGACCCTTGGCGCAATCATTTCATACAACATATATTTGTTATGATCGAACCCTTGGTGTTGATTTCGAAACATTGTTTTGATTTTAAAACCATGCAAATACTAATGCTTGTGCAAACACGCGGGTCGACTCATCATAGTTTTCAATGGTTGTTTTATTGACATTGAAATAGTGATTTGAATCACCATATGCGTCGTCAATTGTACTGTTGGATATGACTGTTTTGCATGGGT
>JZKD02S0267357.1:0-20673 GCA_000966675.3 Picea glauca | reverse complement strand
GGTCTTCTTACATCCGCCTTATTCTATTTTATTGAAAGGTCTTATTAATATTGACCTTTATTACATCCGAATACATTAATCTACCTATGTGCGGGTTAGGACCTTAACAGAAACCCCCACATACCCAACCCTATGGAAAGAACATACCTGCAGCCTTGGCCCAGTATTGGAACTATCTTATCCAAAATAATCCTCAACCGACTAGGGGGCAACAACCTCAAGCTAACTCTTTCATACCCCCTAGTACAGGCCAACCATATCTAGGTCCGTCCAATCCAATTTTAGGTTCGAATGCTCAACCCAATGTCCCTGTTCAAGGGAACAACCCTAACCAATACAACCCTATAAGTTACATGCCTCCACACCAACAAATGAATCTGCCTAGATCTTATGATTATATGCAAACTACTTATGATCCTACTGGTATACCTATGGGACTTCCTCCCCAAAGTCACCAGTACCCCCACATGAATAGACAATTACCATTCTTAGCCACCCTAGACCTCCCTAGTCTGTCTAGAATTTTAAATGATCCTATCAATCACTCTCCTCAATGGCCCGTAATATCGACCAAACTACCATTTGACATTCCTAAATTCGATGGTAAACTGGGAGAGGACCCAAACAATCATGTAATGACTTTCCACCTTTGGTGTTCATCCAACTCTTTGATGGATGACTCTATTTGATTACATATTTTTTAGTGAACTCTCACAGGTTCAGCTGCAAAGTGGTATATAGAATTACCACGAGGCTTCTTCACTAACTTTAACACCCTCACCATGGATTTCCTCACCCGCTACTAGTTACCAATCCGTTACAAAATGAGAATCAGAATTTTGATTTCTTTCAAACAAACGAAAGCCACTCGTATCTTTGATCACATTCATGAGTGGCGATGGAGATGATGTCTAAACAAACTCAAGCTTCTCGATCATTTGCTGGTAGAGTGGTTCACGAAATCGTTAGTGAATGACATCACTCATGACATTGCCATGGGTGGATTTGTCACAGAAGAATAGGTGATCAGTCATTCTCAATACCTCGACCTCGTTTACTCACAAACGGGTACTCTTTACGATTTACTCCCTAATGCACCTCGTCCTTCTACTACCGCTACTTCAACTACTCATTCTACTTCACATGCAGTTGATGGTGTGACTGGAACTTTCCATGGCCAACCCCACTCCGCACAAGCCTCTACCACCAACCCCAAGTCTATTGCTTCTAATGTTCAACATGCTTTGTCTCCTAGTCCTCCCGTCGACAAGACTTCTGAGGTGAACTCTTTTCAATCTATACCTACTGGAAAGAATAAATATAAAAAAGGGAAGGGTAAGAATAAGGAGGATAAAAATAATATGCAATCTGAGAAGACCAAAACACAACCTTTTGATGATAAGGATAAGCACAAACCTCGATACCCTTGTCTTATCTGTGGCGATGATCACTACACTAAGGATTGTCCAAGATGTGTCGAGGTTACCAAGTTCCTTCAAGGGACCCCGAAACTGCCTACGTTAGCCATGTTGTCGCAACCCTTCCCTTCTCAACAGTAGGCCCAATTGGCCATTCATGACCAATATTCCCCCTCCACTACTTCCTATGTCCTAATGTGTACTATTGATTCAATGAATAATGACATCACACTTACCACTCGAGCCGAATATTATTCTTCCTCCAAGGAGAAAGTTGACAAAATACCACCTTCATTAGTTCAACCATCTCCCTTGGCTCCACCTACCAACGGTCCTATTCATCTCGAATGACCGAGCCTAGATACAACTCTTCACCCTCCCCCAAAGGGTGTTGTTCGAAAGTCTACTTTCAATCCTCATGTGCGTGTTGCCCAGAACTACAGTATTGTAGAGGATCTGGCCCAAACACCGTATGCAATGTCAGCCCTCGAAGTCCTTCAGAGTTGTCCTACACAACGGAAGGCACTATTGAAAGCTATTGGTGGAATCGACCCTACAGATACAAATTTAATAATCTTTGACTTGGAAGATCACATTCCAAGGTTAGCCCCTCAACTCACATTTCAAATACAAGTTATTGTCTCCGACAAGAACATTGTAAAAAAATTATCGATGAGGGTGCCTCAACGTGTATTATGTCTATTGCCTGCTGGAAAGCCATCGACTCTCCTCCTTTAACCAAATCACACAACACGCTCAAGACCTTTAATGGTTCTGGATTTAAGCCTATTATGTTAGAAGGAAAAATGGTCAACGTTGAAGTTGAGGTCTTTGATGCTCCTCTCGATTACAACCTTTTACTTCGACATAGCTGGATCGATTCCATCCGTGCAGTTGTGTCCACTCTTTTCCATGTTGTACATTTCCCACATCAGGGAAAAGAAATTATGGTGGACCAATTGGCCTTCTTTAACTTTGATACACGTACCAACAACATACCTTTCATTGCAAAGACACCCCCTAGATATGAGAATGTTAGTGTGGGTCTTCTAAAAGATTCCACTCTAGTGGGTACTTTCCCCATCCCACCACCCAACGTTCCACCTCCTTTGCTTGCCCCGATCAACATGATATCCACCTTTGTCCGTGAAACTCTCATGTCTTCTGACCCATGGGTAGTACCCACACCGAGTGATTATCTTCGCTATGGTGACCAGATACCCTTAAGTTCAGTTGAATCTGCTTACCAAGACATTCAATCAACATCCCCCTCTACCCCCTCTCTTGGAAATTCATCTCTTGATCCTTTTCACATAATTTTTCCCACGGATGAGATGATTATATTGGTTATGTCCATGGAGGACACTCCTTGGGATGATGGACATCATCGTTCTATTCTCTTCCTGGAACAACACACCCTCGAGAGTTACTAATGGATTTCGACCCTGTCAACCGTTGTCATTATTACGTTGGTTCCCAACTCCACCCATGATGTACTATACGAAGGGAAATTAAGCAACATTTCATCCACCATTCCCCTCAATAGATCTATCGAACCTGGATATGTTGAAAATGTGCACATCGGAGCTTCATGTTCCACTAATGAAGTTGCCATGTATAAATCCCTTTTTCAAGAATTTTGTGACGTCTTCGCCTGGAGCTATGAATATATGTCTGGTATTGACCTCGATATTGTTGTACACGAAATCAAGACATACCCGGGCGCTAAACCCGTCCGGAAAATACTTCACCCGACCCATCATCATAAAGTAGCCGCTATCAATATGGAAGTCGAGAAACTTCTTAAAGTTGGCTTTATTTATCCCATGGCTTTAACTGATTGGGTATCCAATATTGTTCCGGTCAACAAGAAACAAGGTACAATCTGTGTCTGTGTTGATTATATGGATATCAACAAATCTTGTCCTAAAGACAACTTTCCCACCCCCTTCATTGACCAAATCGTCGAGGATTGCACCGGAAGTGAAATCTTCTCTCTGATGGACGGTTTCTCCGAATATAATTGAATCAACATATTACCCGCGGAACAACACAAAACCACTTTTATTTTTCCTTGGGGAATTTTTTCCTACCGGAAACTACCCTTCGGTTTAAAGAATGTCGATGCCATGTTTCAACGTGCTATGTCTTATGTTGTCCATGATATTAAGAACATTGTACAACCATATTTAGATGACCTACTAGAACATTCCATGCATCATAGTGATCATCTGACCCACCTCTGAGCCATTTTCCTTCATTGTCGGTTCTATCATATATGATTAAACCCACACAAATGCATTTTTTGTGTGGAGTCTGGCCGACTCTTAGGCTTTATTGTGTCACGTCAAGGGATCTGGGTAGATCCTTTGAAGGTTGAGGCCATTCTCATTCTCCCTCCTCCTTGTTCACTTTGCCAGCTACAAAGTTTGCAAGGGAAGGGAAACTTTCTACGTTGTTTTATCCTAAACTACGTTGATTTAACGCTCGGATTTACTCGACTTTTAAAGAAAGGATCTGAATTCGTATGGGACACAACTTCCAACAAAGCCTTCGATGCTTTTAAATTGAATTAAAACCGTACCCCACTACTTTTCCCGCCCGATTATAGTCGAGATTATTTCCTTTATATCACTGCTTCAGATTCGACCATCACCATGGTTCTAGTCCAAGAGGACGATTCTCACGAAGAACATGTTATTTATTATTTGAGTCGAAGTCTCATGACTACCGAAGCCAAGTATTTACATGTTGAAAAACTAGCCTTGGCAGTTGTTCAAGATATCCAATGTTTCCAACACTATATCCTTTTATGCAAGACCACCGTGATTTCCGATTGCAACCCTATGCAGGACATTCTTACATGCCAATTACTAGGGGGAAAATACTCCAAATGGATTGTGATACTCCAGGATTTTGACTTAGAGTTTGAACATGCTAAGTCTAAGAAATCCTTGGTGTTTTCTAAATTGATATGTGACCTTCCCTGTCCTGAGACGAAAAATGTAGTAGAGGATTCATTACCTGATGAATCTCTTTTTCTGATCAGTTTCCATAACCTTTGGTATGGAGATATCATTATATATCTCTAGAATCAAACTTCCTAGCTTGATTTATCTAGTACTGACCATAGTCTCATACATTACCAAGCCCATCAGTATATTATCCTTGGTAATAATCTTTATCATCGTGGAGTTGACTTTGTTTTTCGATGATGTCTCATGTATGATGAGGCTGAAAAAGCTTTGAATGACTGCCATGTTGGAGCATAACCCTAACTTACATTAGTTTATACCTAGATTAGACTCCTATATCTTGGTTAATACATGTCATCACACTATATTTCACATAATTTGGCCACATAGAGAAGAAGGGCACCTCATCCCTAGATTTTAGGGAAAACTACTAATTTTAGATCAAGACTCAACTCCCGGTTCTTAATTTTCTCGATTTATTCTTGATTTTCTTGATTTATTCATGATTTATTCCAACTCCCCCATGAAAAAAATCATCTATTATTGGGGAATGTTCACCTCCTCTTTGAGTGAGAGATTTATTCCTTAATTAATGATTTTTTCCATTACTATTATTAGTAACTACTATTCTGTGTCAGTTAAGTGAGCTTAAGTGAGCTAATGTGCATCACTTGACTCTTGTGGACATTAATGAGTGTGTGGCATGTATATTTAGTGGTCTAGGTCGAACTATGTGGTCTCCCTTAGCTTATGACACCTATTTTAGCTATTTCTATCTTTTTTTTACTAGAATTTCTATGTTGGAAATTCTATATATTCACCTCCTCTCTTATTTTTGAGGATAGTTGTTCATGTATATTCATTTTTTATTAATATAATTCTCTGATTTATGGATAAAAATCTTTCTCTCATCTCTTGAATATCATAAAATTTCATGTGTTCAATTTAACTAGAATTTTAGATCTATCGAGGTTTCTGCAGGAATTCTACATGGTATCAGAGCTAGATTGAATCTAGTGGATTATACATGGTTTTATTTGCAGGTATAGATCATCAAGAGGTGCAGAAAGAATAAATGGATCATATCTCTCAACCCACAAAACTCATTCTAAATCCTTTCAATTACTTCAAATGGAAGACACAGATCTCTTTATAGGGTAACAATGGGAACGAAGAAAGAACCGACTGCCACATCAAAGATGATAAAGTATTTCAATAAATTAGATGAATAAATTGTGTTGATATGATTATCAATTTCCAGAGATCTCCTCTTTCATGTCAGTAGAGCCACTACTCCCGATGTGGTCTGGGCCACATTAGAAGGACTATTCGGCAACCAGGATGCAATGAGAGTGCATCAACTGGAGAATGAAATCATATCCCTAAGTCCAATTCATTTCAGAAACCTTCAATAATTCTTCACCAATTTCAAATCCCTCCTCATTAAACTTAATGCATGTGGAGTCACGAAAGAGGAAGAACATCTCATCCTTTCAATTCTCTTGAAATTAGGCCCTGAATATTCCGTATTTATGTCATCTTTTCAAGCATCTAAATTGACTCAGGAAAAATGGAAAATGCATCCATTGAATGATTTAATTGCAGCATTGAATCAAGAGAAAGATAAGTTAGTAAAAATTGGTGCCATCAAGCATTCCAAGAACCAAGCACTTGCGACTACTAATTCTCCAAAGAGCAGTGGAAAAGACAAGAAAAGAGGAACGGGTAAATTTCCTGAATCGAAGAAGGAGAGATCTGCACAATCTTCAAATAATTCTTCTGAGCCTAAGGGTAAGAAGAATAAGGAAAGAAAAATTTTCATCTACTGTTCCAAAGTTTTTCATCTTGAATAAAATTGCATGAGGAAGACTATCGATGAGATGGCTAAGCAATTGCAGCAACATAATCTCACAGTGCCCGAAAATGCAAAGAAGAAAGATGATACTAGAACGGGAGGGACAACACGAGATGATCATGCTTTAATGGATATCACATCCACTCCATCATCTTGGATCCTTGATTTAGGTGCATTGAATCATATGGCTGCATCAAAAGATGAATTTTCCTCCATCGAAGAAAGCACCAAATCCCCAATTTACTTGGGAGATGCCACACCCGCAAAGGTGTGCGGAGAAGGAATTGTTGATCTTGAAGGGAGCTGCTTCACAAATGTGATTCATGTTCCCTCTCTATCCAAAAATATTCTCTCGATATATCATATCACTCATTCTGGCTTTGGAAGGAAGGTGGAGTTCACTCCAGACTCTGTAGTGATTACCGACATTTCCACAGGCTCACAACTTGCACATGGAATTGCAAATCACGGTTCTCGTTTGTATTTCTTCTCCCATTTTGTTCCTAAATATATTAGCAATTTATTTCTGTCACAATATAATGATATCAGTGGGTTATGGAATGAAATATTTGTCCATCTAAACTATAATTACTTGCATCAACTCAACAAGGAAAACATGGTAGAAGGATTGTCGGCTATTAAATTCACAAGCGGTGTATGTCAAGGATGCATTCTTGGCAAGCATCCAGAGCCAAAGTTTTACAAAGGGAAGGCATGGAGAGTTTCTTCACCTCTTGGGCTGATTCACAGTGACATCACAGGCCCATTCCCACAGCCTTCAATCAGTAAGTCTCGATATGTACTCACCTTCATAGATGATTTCTCTTGCTTTACTTGGGTTTTTTTTTTTAAATTAAAATCGGAAGTATTTGAATGCCTTATAGAATTACAAGCACTTGATGAGAATGAGTCTGGGTGTAATATTAACATAATCCATGCTGATAATGGGGGGGATTATGTCAACAAATATGTGTAGAAACTTTGTATTGATGCAGGTATACAACTACAACACACAGTTCCATATACACCACAACAGAACGGTGTTGCGGAGAGGAAAAACCGCTCCTTAAAAGAGATGGCCAATTGTATGCTACAGTCAAAATTGTTATCTCCCAAGATATGGGTTTAAGATATTAATTGTGCAACATACATTCAGAACTAAGTTCCTCACAAATCACTCAAAGGCACCACTCCTTTTGAATGTTGGACCGGTAAGAAACCAAAAGTGTCGCACTTTTGTATTTTTGGTTCACGAGCATGGGCTCACATTCCGACAGATAAGAAGAAGGATTTGGAGCCTCAAAGTGTTGAATGCATATTTTTTGGATATCTTGAAGGTATATATATTTTTGGACTCTCACACTGAAAATTTTATTCTAGCTCAAAGTGTGAAGTTTGAAGAAGAATCATTGCATGATTTTTCAAAAGACCCTGCCGAGGAACCACTTGTTGTCACTAATGAGGAGGAGTCGGAAAATTCTTCGAGCACTTCAAAGAATAAATCAGAGAATAATTTTTGGTCTGATATAGAGGATGAGGATCAGGTCATGGCTTCTCCAAATAAGTTGCCAACTTGGGTAGAGAAAACCCTGCAAGATGCGGGTGAACTAGTCAATGATCCTGCGGATACAAGAAGGACTAGATCATAATTTTTTGGGGTTCCTCAATCCCTAGCTGCCACAGAACCTTTGATGCTAATAAATTGATATATTTCACTTGGTTCATATCCAAATTCACACTATGAGGTTACTGGAAACGCACTCTAGGAGGCTACCATGGATGAAGAGTACTCTGCTCTTATGGACAACAACACATGGGACTTGGTTCCACTTTCGAAAGGAAGAAAGCTTGTTTGATGCCAATGGATATATCGAACAAATATTTCTGCATATGGTGAGATGAGAAAGTAAAAATCTCAACTTGTCATAAAAGGATATTCATAGGTACATGGCATAGACTACACAAAGACATTTTCACCTGTTGCAAAAATGGACTCGATTCAACTAGTTTTGGCCATTGTTGCTTCTCTTCGATGGGAAGTTCTTCAAATGCATTAAATCCATGAGCTGATCCATTACAGAGTCATTTCAATACATTACTTCCCCACAAAGCAGCAGGTTGTAGACATCTTCACCAAGTCCTTCACTGAAAATAAATTTTCAGAACTAAGAGTTATGCTTGGAGTCGTGGAGACAACTGAGTAGGTCACTTTTGGCCACTCGACATTTTTTTTTCCTCTTTTGGGGGGGAGTTTTGTCCCATGATTTTTTACCTCTTTCCTCTTTTCATGAGGATTTATTTTATGTAATGAGTACCTAAAATGGCCAAGTTGTCGGGACTCAAATTTTTTGTCATTTCAGTTAGTCTTAAGGGGGGGTGTTAGAGCATAACCCTAACTTACATTAGTTTATACCTAGATTAGACTCCTAGATCTTGGTTAATACATGCCATCACACTTTATTTCACATAATTTGGCCACATAGAGAAGAAGGGTGCCTCATCCCTAGATTTTAGGGAAAACTGCTAATTTTAGATCAAGACTCAACTCCCGGTTCTTGATTTTCTCAATTTATTCTTGATTTTCATGCTCCTTAAAAACAAAAAGATTGTCGAGCAACCTTGTTATTTTCATGCTCATAAAAATATTTGAAGAAAATGTTTGATGGGCAATATTTTATCACTTTTTCGGTCCTCTCGAACTATTCTACGAAAAAGCAACTGAGAGAGTTCTCTTTTAAGTGTTTTTCCAAACTCTATAATCATGAAAAACCTTCGAGTTTTCTATCTTTGCACTCACTAAACAAACATCGATAGGCCCATACGGGACTAAACCACTCCTTCTTAAGGTTTGTCAAATGTACTCCAAGGGACTCATATGAAGGATGAGCTTACATCAGCAAGCATATGTTATCATCCTCAAGCTTGCGTAAAAATAAAGAGGTACTCACCAAAAATGGTGGAGGCAAATTTGGGAAAGGAATGTGTCTTTGTATCTGTATTAATGGCAATAAGCACTGCCCTTGAAAATGACACCCCTCTTCGTCATATTGAACCTGGGTTGGGTAATCCATTTGTCTCTTGTATGACCTTCTGCAAGTTCATATCTTGGGTCGTCTTTGAGTCAATATTGCCAAGATCATTGTCGTGTCATTCATATGTTCAAGAGAAGTTCAACCGAAACCTTCTATCGAGTCAGCCATCTGCAATTTTCCATTCTTACCATGTCGGCCTTCCCTGTGTCAGTCCCAAGTCACATATGTATTTTGATCTGCCCTAAATCTATTACTTATTTCATGTCATTGATGGGGGATACATCAAGGCCCTCCTATGATGAGCCTCTTCCTGTCGACTTCAGCTCATTATCCAAGAAAAAGGCTTATAAATTATTTAGTACCTTAGAGCCTGCATGCCTCAATGGTAGGTTCTTCACTTTCGATAGTGGATCTACATCATTGATCTCCGATCGAGAGAATCTATCAAGTGTTTGACTTAAATTCGTTCATTCGCACTTGTTGGATTGTATTGGGGTACCTTGGGAGTCATTGACATCAATGGTGATTTCCCTCCCACTTGTTAACAGTTTTTGTTAATGACTGGTAATCAAGTGGTTTCTATTCATGTTTGACTTCAACATCTGTAATCGCGTGACTATAATTGTACTAACAGATGATGGATTGAAGACCCTGGACTTCATCATTTTTGGTCCAAGTTGTGAAGAAGTATCTGTGATTTGTTTTGACACATAGATCCACTTTATATGTCTCATGGTTATGTTCATACCTGAGTTTTTCATGCATGGATCCATAGTGTATTCCCAGTAGCTATGCAGAATCTTGTTGACATGGATCCATGTTGTTTAAATTGGTGGCCATGACCTACATTTATGACTTCAATCATTTACGGTCTGGACATGGGGATGCCCACTTCAGACATGATATGATATTGTACATATTCTTGATTGTTTGCAGGTTCCTGATTGGTGTGCCCCTAGTTCTTGAAACATACACACTTATTTTACAAAGTATTTCATCTATCTCGAGTTCCAGTCTCATACTTTGGAGGGCATCCTGTTACACATTATTTTGGTCACCCTGATGATGGTTACATAAACATGTGTTCAGGTTCCCAATATAATATTTTGCCTGAGAAAAGCAACCTCTTTCCACCCTTGCAAGATGTATTTTTGGAAGGCCGCCATGAGTAGCTCCCTTTACACAATGTGGAAATCCCTAATTTTTGCATGTTGTACTATAGACAGTCCATGGGATTTCCGCGGGATGATATATAGGTAGGTCACAACGACGCTTTGAAACTAAAAGAGGAAATAATTTCTAGAAGCTTCTAGAAGTGGAATCTTCTACAAATATGAAGTGGTGTCCGTGGGTTATGATCCTACTAAATTATCTAATTTGATGGGATCATCCTCATCTCTTTAACCACTTTAGCTTCTCCTATATAGTGATAGGCTTCTCATGGAAAAGGTTATAGGTACAATCATAAAGAAGCATAGAGACTGAAGAGAGAAGAGGTTGAATACTGTGAAGAATATTATTTCAAAGTGATTCTTGAGGTCTCCATTCATCCATCAAGTTTTTGAGAGAAATCTTCATACAAAAGGTCGGAGCAAATGTATGTGTGTGTCAGAACGAAGGGCCACAGAAAGGGAACTTACGAAATCAAGGAAATTCAGTTGTATATTCTATATTTCATTAATATAATACGGTGGCATGTCTCTTTCCCATAAAATGATTGATATTTTATTACATGACTCCTTGATCACATGTTTAGACTATAATTGAATTTCATTGTTGTTGCTTTCACATTGGTTCATTTGTGTTATTACAGATCTGATCTCACAGGAGCATTGGAGCAAAACAGGATCAACAAAGATATAAGGAAGTGATTAGTAAGGTACGTTATCTATTCCTCCTTTGGTAATTAAATTCAATGATCGTAATCTAGGGAAAGAGTATTGTTCTGTCTTGTTTTGTTCTAGGTCCAGGTGGATCTAGGGGGATTAGTTCATGTCTACATCTACCGATTTACCCATTAACACATATATGGATCTATTTCTCTTAACTTGATCCCATGCCTCTTTGTTTCATTCTTAATTTCTGTTGATCAGATCTAGGATTTTTTATTATCATTTTAATCCATTGCAAGTGTTGGATTACTTAAGATAAATCGGGATAAATTCTAGATCGTATCTGGTTCAATGTCCCTTCTTGAGCGGGATACAATTCTCATTCAGTGTGTTAAATTTCACACATAAAATCTTTGGGACCTCTATTCCATATGACCAAAGGTGGTGACCAGGTGCTAATCCAAATGAGTGCTTAATCACTTATCAAGATCAACGGTCATGTATTAATTGCATGTTGAGATGGAAGACTGTCATTACTTCGTAACTTTGTCCTTAAAGACTTCTGGCCTCTGCAATCATTCAACCTTATGGAGTGGATTTTTTTGAAGTGAGTATATTAAATCAGACGGTCTTGTTTTAATTTCACAATGAATAGTTCTCGTTCATTTTGGAACTTTGACATTTTGGGGATCTAAGCTTTGCAGCGTTGCAACTCTTCTGAACCAAATTTCATTGAAGTACGTATTATTTATTTAATTGTAGATCGAATTATTCTTTCTTAATATGTGGTTGAGTAGATAGTCCACGCAACCTCAACAATATGTTTGTTTAATGGCCTTTTCATCATGTGGATTTTAGGATCTCGACCGTGAATCTTCCTTATCGACAGACGATCATATCTTACTTCAGAGCTTTGGCTCTTTGGGACTCCGGGTTAATAGAACACTGAGGTAGTTCAATCCCTCTACAGTTTTTACCTACTGAATAAGTCATAAAGATGTGGTGACCTCTTGTTGTTAGTTGTTTATTACACCTTACACTATCCTTTCACTGCTTTTTATCTAACGGTCGAGAATGCTCTTGGAGTAGAACAATGATTATCATTTCTTTGTGATTTTTGCTTACTCTATATTTCCACTACACTTGATCTAACAGTCATGATTCATCCCAGAGGATCTTATATCTATGACCAATGTTATTTCATGACTTCTCCCTTGAACTATTTGGGTAGTTTCTCTTAGGAGGAATTGGATATCCCCAAAGGGCATAATCCTGCAGTGCCGTGGCTTGCTGATGTCATTGTTGATGTGGCACTAGCCGAGTGGCTGCCACGTGTCACTTATATTTTTGACTTATGCATACCTAAAATTCCAACTTGACCTTGACACTTGTCATCATCTAATTGTGCCACATGTCCTTGTCGATGTGGGCTATGATGATGTGGACTCTTACTATGTGTACCACATGTCTTATTTCATGACTTCGAAACTCTAGCCTTCAAGTGAACTTACATGTTCTAAACTATTTTCCATTGAAGTGGTTATCATCGAATTTGACTGTCTCCTTGTGATATGACGATTCTCATGTTTTACTCTAGATCAACGATAGCCATGATTTCGGGGCTTTGAATTTCGAGTAATCTTACCTGTTCTTGGCTTATTTTTGTCGTAGTGGTCAGCACTGGAGTTGGTTGCTACTATGCAACTATGATATGATGACTATCATATTTCACTCTAGATCAATGTTTGTCATGACTTCAGGGCTTCATAGGTCCAGGTAATTGTTGCTCCAATTTTCACCGTAGTTGGTCAACATGGAAGTACTTTTGCTATCCTTCCACCTGGATTCATCCAACGACTATGATCAATTCTAGATTAATGGTCCAGATTAATTTCATCCTTCGAGACTTTAGGTTAATGTTATTTTACACCCTATTTGAAATCAATGACAATATCATATCACTATTTCCAACATTATCCCCCTTTGGCATTGATGGATACCTTTTTCTTTTTGAAATATTTTTATTTCTACTCCTTATCAATTTCCTCCCCCTTTGACAGTAATGGCATAGGGGATCTTTCTTCTCTCCCCCTGTGGAAATTCTCCCCCTGACCATGTGCCCCTTTTTCTATGATTTTTATGATTTTTAATGAGGTTTTTGAATTACTCCTAATTTTTGTCGAAGATTTTCAAAAGTGCTCATGGGAAAACGTTTTGTAAATATGTCTTAAATTTGTTCTTTAGTGTCTACGTACACTATTTTAACCACTTTTTGGGTAACCCGATATATTATAAAGTGGTATTTAATCGAAATGTGTTTGGTTTCAGAATGCATTAATGGATTTTTAGAGATTATTATGGCACTAGTGTTATCACAATTAATAGTAATGGGATTTCTTAGTTGTGGAGCATGGTTATCTTCCTAATTCAAAGGCCTTTGTTTTCATCCATGTTTATATCCCATGAAGACTTTACACCCAAAAATAAGGTACACTCCTCCACATGGGTGAATCCAAGGAGGGGGTTACCCCCCCTATGGGGTCTGGGGGGTCCATCCCCCCAATTGGGGGGTCTATAGGAAAATGGGCCCCTGGCAGGGGTTCATGGGGTATATTCCAATTTCATAGTAAATCTGGACCGTTCATTATAAGTTCACAAATATGACAGTAGAATTTATGTTAGGGTTTTTTTTCCTAGAAGGTAACCCTCTTTTATGAGGGAAATGTATTGAAACTATGTATCATTGTGAATATTGTATTCTAAGAGAGTTGAATGTGAAAAGAAGAGGAAGTTACAATACATTTGTTGTAGGTTGTATCCCTTTATTTGTTGGATAATAATAAAGGAAAGACCTGGAAATTTATCTCGTGGACATGGCCCACACTGGGTGAACCACGTATATTTATGTTTCTATTGTATTGTGTATCTTCTGTGTTTTATCTCCATATTTGTTTTATTTTATTTCTCTGCAATCCTGTTTATTCTAACAAATCGTATCAGAGTGAAAGGTAACTTATAGGAAAAGAGGGTTCCTGGTTCGAGTGGGAGAAATGGCAGAAGATGGAAATTTTAGGGTTGAGAATTTTAATGGCCAAAACTACCAGTTATGGAATATGCACATGGAATATTATTTATATCATAAGGATCTACTCCTACCATTGGCTGGAATAAAAAAGAAGCTAACGACCATGAAGGATGAAGAATAGGAGGTTCTTGATAGAAAGGAACTATGAACGATATGGCTAAGCCTGGAAGTGTCAGTGGCTTTCAATATTTCGAAAGAAAAGACAACGAAGGAGATTATGGACGCATTGGCTAAACTATATGAAAAATCCTTGGCATACAATAAGGTATTTCTAATGAATAGATTATTTAATATGAATATGTCATAAGGTGGATCTGTTGCAGATAATTTAAATGAATTTAATACAGTTACTAATAAACGAAGTTCTGTAAAAGTTGACTTTGATGATGAGGCCATGCCTCTTCTAATCTTGTTCTCATTTTTATAAAGTTGTAATGGCTTGGTCATGAATGTAATTAACTCTGTCTATGGTTCAAACACTTTAAAATTTGATGATGTTGTTGGTGTTATCCTTAGTGAGGAAATGCAATGAAAAAGCACAGGTGAGACATCAGGTAATGCATTAAACATGGAGAACAAGGGAATACAAAAGGATAGAGGAAAGGGCTTAGAGAACCACACTAATTCTAGGAAGGGAAGATCAAAACCCATATTTGGAAAGATAGAGTGTTGGAATTGTGGGAAGAAAGGAAATCTAAAGAAATATTGCAAAGCTCCAAAGAAACAAAGAGATGGACAACCAGAGAAATATCAAGAAGAAAATGTAATAGGTGATGTGTTACAAGATGCTTTGATTCTTTCTGTAGATAATATTTTTGAGTCTTGGTTAGTAGATTCAGGGGCTTCATTTCATGCCACACCCCATAGGAAACATTTTCTATATTATGTTCAAGGTGATTTTGGACAAGTTCATTTGGGTGATGATGAACCATGCAAAATTGTTGGAATGGGAAAGGTAAAAATAAAGAAAAGAAAGGGAAACCAATGGTTTTCGAAATAGGTAATATTTTTTCCAGATATAAGGAAAAATTTGATTTCAATAGGGAAGTTGGAAAGTAAATTTTGTATATCCATATTTATAAATAAAGTGTGGAAGGTCATCAAAGGATCATTGGTGATAGAAAAGGGAGAGAAGGTAGGTACATTGTATTTATGTACTGGTAACACTGACTCTTCTATATATTTAGCTTCTATAGGAGTGGATACAACATTGTGGCATCATAGGCTTGGACACATGAGTGAGAAGGGGATGAATATACTTCACAAAATAAATTTGTTTCCGCATCTTAAACAAAATGATTTGGATTTCTGTGAGCATTTTGTTTATGGAAAATAGAAGAGAGACATATTTCTCAGAGTCAGAAAAGAAAATAAGAGTGAAAGGTTATATCTTGTGCATACAGATGTATGTGGACCATCTCAGGTATCATCTCTTGGTGGATCTCATTATTATGTTACATTTTTTGATGATGCAACTAGAAAAAATTGGGTTTATTGCATTCGAAAAAAATCTAATGTTTTTTATACTTTTAAGAAATGGAAAGCTTTGGTTGAGAATGAGACGGGAAAAAGGTTGAAGTTTCTCAGATCATACAATGGAGGTGAATACAGAAGCAAGGAGTTTGAGGATTATTGTTCATACCATAGGATTTGTAGAGATAAGACAGTTCCAGGAACACCACAAGAAAATGGTGTGTCATAAAGGATGAATAGGACAATCATGGAGTGTGCAAGCAGTATGAGATTGCATGTTAGTTTTCCCTTACAGTTATGGAAAAATGTTCTAGATACTATTTTTACTTAATACACAGAGGACCTTCAATCTCTTTGTATGGTAGAATTCCATAGGAGGCATGGACAAGTAAAAAGGTAAACTATTATTTTTTGAATACTTTCAGTTGTGAATCATTTGTCCATATTGATAAAGAGAATAGAACAAAACTTGAGGAAAAATACAAGAAGTGTACCTTTATTGGATACAATTTTAATTATTTTGGTTATTTCTTATGGTATTATGAAAATAAAAAAATCATTAGGAGTAGAGATGTCATATTCAATGAGAAGGTTATGTAAAAAGATCAGTTGTAGGGAAAGAAACATGAAAAAGAAAAACCAAAATACATAGTGCTTAGTGAGATCACTGAAAAAGAAATTCCAAAGGTACCAGAAAATAAAAATGTATAACAACAGGATCAACAGGTACCTCAAACTCCTGCAAGAGTTGTTAGAAGATCTACCAGGTTAAGTAGACCCTCTGAACGATACTCTCCTTCATTGTGTTATTTATTGTTGACTGATTCTAGTGAACCAAAATGTTATGAAGAGGCAATGCAGGTAGACACCAAAAAGAAGTGGGAGCAAGGAATGAAAGAGGAAATTTATTCCTTGGTAAATAACTAGACTTGGGACTTGGTTGAATTGCCTGCAGGAAAAAGAGCATTGCGGAATAAATGGGTTTACAAGTTTAAGGAAGAATATGGAGGAAAAAAGTGGTACAAGGCTAGAATTATTGTAAAGGGGTTTGCACAAAAGAAAGGTATATATTTTGATGAAATATTTTCTCCTGTTGTTAAAATGACTTCAATTAGGACTACTTTAAGTCTTGTTGCAGTAGAATATTTTGATCTTGAACAATTAGATGTAAAAACAAATTTTCTCCATGGGTATTTGGAGGAAGAGATTTATATGCAACAACCACATGGGTATGAGGTCAAAGAGAAGGAGAATTTGGTATGCATGTTGAAGAATATCTTGTATGGCCTAAAGTAAGATCCAAAGAAATGGTATTTGAAGTTTCACAAATTTATGAAAAAACAAGGTTATAGTAGATGTCATTCTGATCATTGTGTTTAGTTTAAAAAGATAGAAAATGGAAGCTATATTATCTTGCTATTGTATGTATATGACATGCTTGTTGTCGGGTCTAATATGAAAGATAAAAGTGTGCCCAACAAGAAATGGGCTAATTCATTTGCAATGAAGGATTTGGGTGCTACAAAGAAAATCCTTGGTATGAGAATAACGAGAGATAAGAAAAATCGCAAATTGACATTGTCTCAAGGTGAGTACATGGAGAAGGTGTTGGAGAGGTTTAGAATGAAGAATGCAAAACCTGTTAGAACACCTTTGGCCATCCATTTAAAATTAGCTAAGGAAATGTGTCCCATGACACAGGAGGAAATAAAATACATGTCTAGGGTCCCTTATTCATCAACAATTGACAGCTTGATGTATGCGATGGTTTGGACAAGACCAGATATTGCACATGCAGTGGGAGTTGTGAGTAGGTATATGAAAAATCTAGGTAAAGAACATTGAGAGGAAATAAAGTGGATTATTGGGTATTTGAGAGGTACTACTACTCATGCATTATGTTTTGGAGGTTCAGACACTGTTCTACAAGGATATGTTGATTAAGATATGACAGGTCATAAAGATAGCAGGAGGAGCACTAGAGGGTATATTTTTATTGTAGGTGGAACAACAGTAAGTTGGATTTTGAAACTACAAAATATTGTTTCACTTTCAACAATAGAGGTAGAGTATGTTTCTTCTACAGAGGCTAGTAAATATATGATTTGGTTAAACAGATTTATGGAGGAATTGGGAAAGAAGCAGGAGAATAGCATGTTGTATTTTGATAGTGAGAATGCCATTCAAATTGAAAATAAATCAACCTTCGATTCAAAGACTACGAATATAAATCTCAGGTACCATTTCATATGATCTGTCTTGGAAGATGGAAATTTGAAGTTGGAAAAGAGACACACTAGCTAGAATCCTGCAGACATTTTAACAAAGGGATTAACCAGGGAGAAATTGAGTTCCTTCTCAGTTTCATTTGGTAGTCAAGCATGAAGGTGATGATAAGAATTTTTCTAGGTGCAAGAAGGATCATAGTCCAGTAGATACAACAACGGTGGAGTTGTCGAGATCAGTCTCCAAGTGGGAGATTATTGGTTTTGGAGCCTAATTATCTTCCTAATTCAGAGGTCTTTGTTTTCATCTATTTTTATACCCCATGAATACTTTACAACCTAGAATAATGTACACTCCTCCATGCAGGGGAGTGGAGGGGGGGTTACCCCCCCTGTGATGTTTGGGGGAAATCAGGCCCTCGACGAGGGTTCAGGGGCGAAGCCCCCAAAGGAAAAATTACCTTGTAAATGTATATTGTAATTTCATAGTAAATCTGGACCGTTCATTATAAGGTTGTAGATCTGATGGTATAAGTTATGTTTGGGGATTTTTCCCTATAAGGAAACCCTCTTTTATGAGGGAAATGTATTGCAGTTATGTATCATTGTGAATATTGTATTCTGAGAGAGGATATTGTGAGAGAAATAAGTTGAAGTTACAACAGGTTTGTTGTAGGTTGTATCCCAACTTCATTTGTTGGATAATAATAAAGGAATCACCTGACAATTTATCTAGTGGATGTAGCCCACACTGGGTGAACCACATATATCTATGTCTCTATTTTATTGTGTATCTTTTGTGTTTTATTTACACATTTGTTTTATTTTATTTCTCTGCGATCCTGTTTATTCTAATAGGATTGTCATATCTTATTTGTAAGTCTTGTATAGTTTTATTCATCCAAAGAACTTGTGTGAAACAAGATGCAACAAAAATGTATTATTCCTCTGTTATAGAAAGTGATGTGGATGTTTGTTTCTTACTTAACCAGGCTACCATACATTTTCCTAAGAAAAATGCTTCTCCATTGGTGATTTTCCTATCATATATACTACCGGCCCAATATGCATCAGTGTATGCATTTATATTGAAGTATTTATCTTTTGGATACCATAATCCAAGTTCCAAGGTATCTTTAAGATATCTAAATATTCTCTTTACTTATTTTAAGTGATTTTCTTTAGGTGTAGATTGAAATCACCCCACGAGTCCTACAACCTGCATGATGTCAGGTCTTGTTGTTGTTGAATAGAGAAAACTTCCAACCATTGATCTATACATTGTTTGGTGCACTTTTGGTGAGTCATATTCTAGGCTTAGTTTATATCCAGCGACCATGGGAGTACTCATAGGTTTATTGTCTTCCATTTAGAGTTTCTTCATCATTTCTTGTTGGAGCATAACCCTAACTTACATTAGTTTATACCTAGATTAGACTCCTAGATCTTGATTAATACATTCATTTACACTTTATTTCACCTAATTTGGCTGCATAGAGAAGAAAGGCACCTCATCCCTAGATTTTAGGGAAAAGTGCTATGTTTAGATCAAGACTCAACTCCCGGTTCTTGATTTTCTTGATTTATTCATGATTTATTCCAAATCCTAATGGCCGAAGTGTCCTCAGACACACAATTTTATTAATAGGAAAATAAATTACATAAGATACATTGCAAGAGTTTACATCCCAAAAACTCAATACTCTTGCAATGAGATATATATAGGCTAAAAGTCCTAACAAACTCAAGATATGGATCACTTATTAAATAAAAAAGTGTTCATTTACAATAAATGCTATCTTAACAATATTAAAACAAATCTCCTAATTTAGAGCCTAAGATACGACACCTCTCTAGAGTCATTTCTTTTACAACAATAATGTATCTCTAAAAGTCTACATTTATTTATCAAATGTTCTAGATTATTAATTTAATATTCTAAATTAATAATCAATTTATTCTAACTTTATAAATTATGATAATTGTATTATGGATTATCTAACATTCCCCCCTATGATCCAAAAATACATTACAACAGATACCAAGTTCATCCCTGAACTTAGTAAATTTTATTCTGCCAAGAGGTTTCATGAAAATGTCAGAGATCTGRTCTTCTGAAGGACAATAAATTGGCTTGATGACATCCTTTGCAATAAGCGATCTGATATGATGATACTTGGTGTCCACGTGCTTTGTCTTTGAATGAAAAACTGGATTCTTGGCAAGCTTAATGGCTGACTGACTGTCAATGAATAATGATGTAGCTTATGTTTGAGAAATGCCCAAGTCCTCTAAAATACTACGTAACCAACAATTTCACATGTTGCTTCCCATGCTGAGATGTATTATGCTTCTACTGTAGAAGTAGCAACTGTAGCTCGTTTCTTACAATTCCAAGATACTACTGCTGAACCCATGTTCATTAAATAACCTGATGTTGATGCGTGATCATCAATACTCCCTGCAAAATCAACATCTGAAAATCCACCAAGTACAAATTTTTTAGTCTTTTTGTAAATAAGACCAAAATCTTTTGTTCCTTGGATATATCGAAGAACTCTTTTGGCTGCATTCCAGTGACTGTCTCGGGGTTGTTGCATAAAGTGAGAAAAAATACTGACTGCATAAGATAGATCTAGACTGGAGCTTCAGCAACATTACTAGAGCTCTGATACCACAATAATGGCCGAAGTGTCCTCAGACACACAATTTTATTAATAGGAAAAGAAATTACATAAGATACATTGCAAGAGTTTACATCCCAACAACTCAATACTC
>JZKD02S0267335.1:0-15215 GCA_000966675.3 Picea glauca | reverse complement strand
AAATATATTTGTAATACATTATTTATACATTAATAAAGTATTAAATTATTTTTTTAATCTTTTTTCTTCTTACTATAAAATAAACCCTAATAGAAATAACTCTAACCTAAATTTTAATAGGAATAATCCTAACCCAAATCTGTTCCTAATAGTAACTAGTATTATTTTCTTAATACAAATTGTTATTTTCTTCTTATTATAAAATAAACCTTAATACAAATAACGTTAACTTGAATAAAACCATAACCCTAATTTTAATGGGAATAACTGAAACCCTAATTTACGTGAGTGATAACTTTCTTTTAAATTTTAATGCATTTTCAATAAGATTTGTGTTTAAGACATCCCCATCTTGTATTGATATTTATAATATTGAGAAAACCAATTTATTTAATGCATAATGCATTAATAAATACATTACATTATTACCATAAAAAACAATTCATATTTATAAATAGTGATATTTATAACTCATCTTGTATTTATATTTATAATATTGTGAAAAACACTATTTACATGTATAATTTTACAAACACTATTATTATAACACAAAAAACAAACATATATCAATTTTAACTCTTAACTTTTAAATAAACAAATTAATACAAAAATGTTAATACATTAACAATACATTATTACATTAATAATACAATGAGTTATCTTCTGGGGACAATGGGTTGTGTACATCACATTGCGACAATGTATTATCTTAACGAGACAATGTCATTTTGGAAAATTATCTCACATTATGATGAGAGGATATTTGCATCACACTACGACGACGAGGTTCTTGTAATCACATTTCGATGACCAAGCTATGTTCATCACATTGGAGCAATATGGATATGTTCGTCACATTACGACGGTGGGGCTATGTTTGACACATTGCAACATTACTTTGTTTCTTATATTGTGACACTATTATGTTCATCAACTTGCAACATTACTATGTTCATCAATATGCGACGAAAACGCAATGTTCGTCACATTGTCAATGCAATGTATTAATTCATTAATAATAATGTAAAGTACATGATATAATTAAGGAAATGTATAAATTGAATTATTTATACGTGAATGTATAATGTAATGTATTAATAAAATTAATAAATATGTTAATACAATATTAAACAATACATTGTTAAAGTATTAATATGTTAATAATGTAAAAATACATTAAAACCACTTTGTAACATTCTTACATAAATACAAAACATTAATGTATTACAATTTTATATTAAAGCATCCATTAGTTAATGCAATATTCATGAATACATTAATTAAATTAATACAATAATCATTAATGCATTAATATAATATTCTACATTAAATGTTTGTCAAATTGCAATGATAGGGCTACGATCATCATATTGCGACAACAAGTCTAGGTTCATCACATTGCGGTGTACGTATATGTTTGTCACATTCCAACATTACTATGTTCCACAAATTGTGACATCCATTTATGCTCATCATATTGCGACGATAGGGGTATGCTCATCATATTGCGACGATTGTATATGTTTTTCAAATTCTGACATAACTATTTTTGCGATGATAGGGTTATCTTCATCACATTGCGATGACATGGCTATTATTTCGACGTCATTTATATGTTCGTCACATTGCAATCACAGGGCTAGATTAACCACATTGTGACGACAAGACTATGTTCTTCACATTGCGATGTCCATATATGTTTCTTACATTCTCACATTACTATGTTTATCACATTATGGCATCCATTTTTGTTCATCACACTGCGACGAAAGGGCTATGTTCATCACATTCTTACATCTTTATCTGTTTGTCACATTGTGACATTACTATGTTTTCAATGATAGGGTTATCTTCATCAAATTGCAATGACATGGCTATTATTTCGATGTCATGTATATGTTTGTCCCATTGCAATGACTAGGCTAGATTCATCACATTGCGACGACAAGGCTATGTTCTTCACATTGCAATGTCCATATATGTTTCTCACATTTTGACGTTACTATGTTTGTCACATTACGACATCCATTTTTGTTCATCACACTATGATGAAAGGGCTATTGTAACAAACCCACTATGGGAACTAATATTTTTCGGCTTTTTTCCTCCTTTTCACTGAGGAACAGAACTCCCCGAATCCCTACGGGGCTGGCTGTAGACCCTACCATCCCTTATTCTTACCCATGTGATCGTTGGCTATGACCACATGCCTTACTAGAGAGGTGCTTCTAGATTTCACGATTCAGGAAATCACGATGCATGTGTTCCCCTGCTCTCTTGTCTCTCGAAGTGTAGAAATTCGAAAGGGACCAATAGTTTGTCATATCTAACAATGTCTTGGATTAAAACCTAGCATCCCACCTTTCGGAGTTTCGCGTACCAGGTTTTTGTGGTAGAAGGGGACGAGGGGTTCATACCTTCAATTTTCTAGGTGTCGAAACATCGACAACCAAATATACATGTTCTAAGCCGTATCAGGATTTCACAAGTCAGAAATTCAGGATAGGGATGTACCAGGGACCTGCTTCTAGATATCCTGGGTGTTTTAATACCGAGACATCAAGACTTATCCCCACTATTATTATATCAGGGTTTCGCAAGTCAAGGTTTCGCGAGGTGCATAGACAGAATGTCTCGCACTTAGGTTTCCGAGGAGTCGAAACTCCTAAGCCCATATTCATCGCTAAGCTCATTTCGAGGTTTCACAAGTCAGGACTTCATGACCGACGAGTACAAGGGAACTGACTCTTAGGTTTCCCAAGTGCCAAAACACCGGAACATCCAAACTCTAGACACAATATGTCATTTTGGGGTTTTGCAAGTCAGGATTCTGGGACTGGCGAGTACAAGAGATTGACCCATAGATATCTCGCATGCGAAAACACCGAAACACCGTATCTCATTCGCTCTATTATCATTTCGGGGTCTCGCAAGTCGGTATTTCGGGATATGCGCAGACAGGAGGTCTCGCACCTAGGTTTCCCAGGAGCCAAAACTCCAAACCATATATCCTCTAAACTCACTTCGGGGTTTCGCAAGTCAGGATTTCGCAATGTGCGATGACAAGAGTTCTCACATCTGGGTTTCCTGGCAGTCGAAACTCTGAAGTTCATATACATATACTCTAAGCTCATTTATGGGTTTCTCAAGTTGGGATTTCGGGATATCCGCAGACAGGAGGTCTCGCACCTAGGCTTCCCACGAGCCGAAACTATGAACCATATATCCTCTAAACTCACTTCGGGGTTTCGCAAGTCGAGATTTCGTGATGTGCGATGACAAGAGTTCTCGCATCTGGGTTTCCCGGGAGCTGAAACTCCGAAGCTCATATATATATATGCTAAGCTCGTTTCAAGGTTTCGCAAGTCAGGATTTTGGGTTATGCGCAGACAGGAGGTCTCGCACCTAGGTTTCCCAAGAGCCGAAACTCCGAACCATATATCCTCTCAACTCACTTTGGGGTTTCACCTGTCAATATTTCTCGAGATGCGAGTAAAAGAAAATTTTCCCCTCGGTATCTCGGGTGCTAAAATGCTGAAACACCAAACTCTAACCCGACTATACCATTTAAGGGTTTCGCAAGTCAGGATTTCATGATGTGCGAAGACAAGGAAACTTTCCCTTGGGTTTCTCGGTTGTCGAAACTCCGAAACACCAAAAATTATCCACGTTAGATTATTTCGGGGTTTCACCTATCCGGATTTCGCGACATACGAGTACAAAGAAACTTACCCGTGGGTATACCGAGTGCCAAAATGCCAAAACACCAAACTCTAATCCGGATATACCATTTCGGGGTTTCACAAGTCGGGATTTCGCGACGTGCGAAGACAAGGAAACTTGCCCTTGGATTTCTCGGTTTCCGAAACTCCAAAAAACCAAAAATTATCCACGTTAGACTATTTCAGGGTTTCACCTATCGGGATTTCGCAACATGGGAGTACAAGGAAACTTACGCTTAGGTATATCGGGTGTTGAAATGACGAAACACCAAACTGAGGGAACCATTTTTTCTAGTGCAAGGTTTCCAAACTTAGGCCATAAAATCCTTCAACGGATTCTTCTGTAATTATCACCAGGCTGGGTGACCTGACTGAAGGGTCTTCTTAGATTACCGAGCTAAGAACTCTGTTACCGAGGCGAGGTAAGATTAGATATTTACTTAAATGGTAGTCCTTTCAAGGAGCTCACTCTGGCTCTAGAATAGTGAGGGAACTTTCCCAGAAGGAGATGCCTTCGGGGAAATCCAACCAAGACATCGCGTGAGTCAAGTAATCTGTAAAGATCTTCCCGAGAACAGACCTCGAAATCTGAACTTGTTGAATGTATATATATATACGTATATATATAAATGAACCGAATATGGCCATACAAGTATAAGCATGCATCCACCTTTTCCGATCAAACACACGAGGTGAACTCTTCTATACAAAAACCATTCATGAATGTACAACCATGAGCATGCATTTCAGGAACATTCAATTTAAAATATAGGACATAAATACTTATCAAATAAACACCAGGTGTAATGCAACTGCTGAGAGGGGTGCTCGTTTCCACCCAACTGTAGGCTTAGTGACTCCAAATGGAATTACCACTAGCCACCCCCGAGCTAGACCATGATGCTTTGAGACTCAGTCTCTTACTTCCCGCTCTTCAGAAGTCCAGGATGAAGGTTACTCTCCTTCTCCTCTGCTCATGACTCTCTGTATTTCCCGAAGTTCCTCTAGTTCTCCTTCTGCGATTCCTGACGTGTGTGTGTGTGTCCATCTATATGCTGCTCCCTTCCCCCCCGCCCCTTTCACACTTCTTTACTTCTATCGGGTTGCATGTGGTATGAAATTCCTTGTCTTATGGTCAGGTCTGAGAGCTTCTACAGATGGGCGGTTCGCCCCATCCCCTAATTTACTCTTGAGGAGCCTCCCCACCTACCATCTGGGTGGGTAATTCATTTCGAAGTCTGAGAGTGAGCTTTGGTTTTCTCAAGCACGTACAAACGAGTATGGTTTTGGTTCATTGGAAGTTAACGCAGCCACTCCCGACCCCTTCCACCACCTCGCATCAGCCATCACGGTCTCTTTTCAGCACATCCCCCTTTTAGCAGTCTTGCAACATATATTCATACATCATTTACATTCCTCGGACCTTTTATACTAAGGTTAGTTAATTTAACATTCACAATCTTTGAGTTCTCCATAGTTCTTGGCAGGTATAATTATTTTTATAGACTGGGGGAAACAGGGTGTTACAATTCCCTCCCCCTTAAAGGAACATCATCCTCAATGTTTTATCTATCAATATGACATGTATGTACAGGGGTAAACAAAATCGGATATTCTTGTTTCATGGCATCTTCCATTTCCCATGTAGCCTGATCTGGGCCAAAATGTTTCCACTGTACCTTGACCTGTGCAATGGTTCGGTTCCTGAGCAGGGTTTCCTTTCTGTCCAGTATGCATTGAGGTTATGGTAGGAATTCTCCCTCGGATTCAACCTGGATCATAGATCAGTTAATTATATGACTAGAATCATGTACATATTTATTCAATAATGAAGCACGGAAAACATTATGTTCTTTTACTGTGGGAGGAAGTGCTAGCCTATAGGCTATAGGTCCCACTCTATCTAAAACTTCAAAGGGTCCACAATACCGAGGTGCCAACTTGGCACAATCTCCCATCCTCAAGGAACTCTTCCTAGGCCTAACTCTGAGGTATACGTGGTCTCCCACCTTGAACTCTCTTGGAGTTCTCTTTTGGTCGGCGTAACTTTTCTGTTGGTTCTGAGGGACCTTTAGATTTTGTTTTATATGATTCACTTGTTGTTCCATTTCTTTCAACATGTCGGGTCCAATATTAACTTTGTTTACGAGATTACTCCAAGTGACTGGAGTATTGCACGACCTACCGTATAGGACTTCAAAAAGGCTTGTCTTTAGGGATTCTTAGTAGCCATTGTTGTAGGTGACTTCCACCAGTGGCAGGAAATCTTCGCACTTTTTGGGTTGATGCATTACATCCATCCTGAGAATGTCTTCTAATATTTGATTCACCCTTTTCGTTTGTCCATGGGTTTGAGGGTGATAGGCTGTGCTAAATAGTAACTTGGTCTCCAAACCAGCCATCAGTGATTTCCAAAAGTGGGAAGTAAATTTCGTGTCTCTGTCAAACACAATCTCTTTCGGCATACCATGCAGTCTGAATATCTCCTTCATGAATATGTTGGCGATGTCTATTGCCTTACAAGTCAACTTGATGGGGATAAAATGAGCGGACTTTCTCAATTTATCCACCACTACCATGATGGCGTCATTCTGTTTGGTCGAGGTTGGTAATTCGGTGATGAAATCCATGGAGATGGTTTCCCATATCCATTCTGGGATTGGTAGAGGTTGTAATAATCCTGCTGGGTGTCAGTGTTTTTCTTTTACCTGTTGGCATTCTATGCATTTAGCTAAGTACTCAGATATGTATTTCTTCAATCCAGGCCAATAGAATTGTTTCTTGGTGGCCACAATCATCTTCTGGTATTCTGGATGACCAGTGTAGGGTATTTTGTGTAGTTCATCCATTATGAACCTCTTCAAGTCATCACAATCTGGGATATACAATCTATTTATGTAAGTGAGCATACCTCCTTCCATCATCTAGTAGCCTCCATACTTTATCCCTGTGGGTTCTTGTTGCAGGTACGAGGTCACGGTCTGGAAGAATGTGTCTGTCTCTTGTGCATTTCTGACTCTTTCCTTGACATCCGTCTCACAAGTGATTACCATTGCTAAGTGAATTGTTTTCATGCTTCTGCTAAGGGCATCATCCACCCTATTTTCCTTTCCCTTAATATGTTTGATTTCAAAATCAAACTCCCTGAGGAGGGCCATCCACCTAGCTTGTATGGAATTGAGCTTTGATTGGTCAAACAGATATCGAAATCCACAGTGGTTTGTCATAAGTACAAATTTTCTTCCCAGGAGGTAATGCCTCCACATTTTTAAGGCATGCACTCGCAACTAGCTCTAGATCATTGGTCATATATTTGACATTGTGCTCATTCAATTTTCAGGATTCATAGCAAATCACACTTCCTCCTTGCATAAGGACTCCTCCGAGCCCTTCCTTACAGGCATATGTGCATACAAGGAAATCAGCTCCGGGGTCGGCATTCTTCAGCATGGGTGTGTGGGTCAGTAGATGTTTTAGGGTTTGAAATATTTCTTCACATTTTTGTGTCCACGTGAATTTTGTCAGCTTCTTCTGGAGGGCAATGATTGGACTCCCAATCTTGGAGAATCCTTTTATAAATATCCTATAGTATCCTTCCAAGCCCATAAAGGATCTGATATCCGAAATGTCCTTCAGGGTAGGCCATTCCTTGATAGACCTAATCTTATCAGGGTCTACTGCTACCCCTTCTTTAGATAGGACATGGCCCAAGTAATGTATTTTCTTCTGAAAAAGTCACACTTGCTAAATTTGGCATAGAGATGATGTTATCTTAGCACTTGAAGCACAATCCTAAGGTGTTCCTCATGTTCCTCTCTATTCTTGGAGTAAATTAATATGTCGTCAATAAAAACCAACACAAATTTGTCTAGGAATTTGTTGAGCACATTCTCCATCAAGCACATAAAAGTGGCAGGGGCATTGGTCAATCCAAATGGTACTACCACAAACTCGTAGTGACCATATCTCGTCCCAAAGGAAGTCTTGTGGATGTATTCGCCCTTGATTCAGACTTGGTGGTATCTAGATCTCATGTCAATCTTCGAGAAGATAGAGGCACCTCCCAATTGATTGAACATGTCATTGATCTTGGGTAAGGGGTACTTGTTCTTTATGGTTACCTTATTGAGTTGTCTATAATCTATACACAGTCGGAGGGTACCATCTTTCTTTTTCACAAATAGGACTGGTGCTCCCCATGGAGACACGTTGGGTCGGATATAGCCTTTGTCCATCATTTCTTTCAGTTGTAATTTAAGTTCAACTAGCTCATGTGTGCTCATCCTGTAGGGTTTCCTAGACACTAGCACCGCTCCTAGTGCAACTTCTATTGAGAATTCAATGTCCCTTCTCAGAGGTAAGCCTAGTACCTCTTCCAGGAATACATCTCTGTATTGTCTCAATGTGAGGTGGTCTTCGAGGCTTGGTTTGTCACCTTCAATTGTTTTTAACACCTGTATTTCATATAGTGGACATCCTTTTCTGCAATACTTTCTCATTTGAAGAGATGATATTTGTTTCACCGAGACAGGTTTTTGGATCCCTTGAAGGGTTATTCTCCTTCCGTCTTCACTTACATATTCCAGGGTTTTATGGTAATAGTCCAGTTTGGCAGGCTGGTATGACCTTCGCGACCCTTCTTTTGGTGCCAGTGCCTAACTGTACCAACCATGGTTTGGCATTTTTATGTGGCTGTAGCTTACATTTATCCACAACCTTAGGGGATATATAACTCAAATTTGAACCAGGGTCAGTCAGAATAGACACTAGATGGTTGGTGATCATACCTTTGATCTCCACCACTGAAGCTTGGTGGTCATCTTGGTTATTATCCAAGGCTGCATAAATTTCTGGTACACTCCTGGCGACGTTATTGACGGTGGTAGATTTTTGAACGTTGTAAATTCTTTGACTGTTCCATTGTCGGTGCGGGCAGTCCCTCAGTATATGTTCTTCTCCACAACCGCAACATTTCAAAGGTTCTCTCTTTAGGTTATTAGTCTTTACTGGGGCAGATCTAGAAAGTTTATTTCCACTCAAGGAGGGAAAGTTATGCTATTGTACACTTCGGGCTAGGAAGCTCATCCTTGATTTCTTCTTATAGTCCTTAAATATTGGGGATTTAAAGCCCTTTTTCTGGAATCCCATACTATTCTTCTACTTCCAGCCTTCGTGAGGTCCTGTCCGATGCCCAAGATGTTCATAACAATATCTTTCCTTTCAGATAGAATCTTCTAGAGTCTTTGGTTCATCAAATTCAATCCTGTTCTGATAGTCCTTGGGTAGTCCACTGATGAATCATTGCACCGTTTCCTTTTTTGATTTTATGTAGGATACATACCTCAGCAACTTGAGGAATCTGCTGACATATTCCTCTATGGTGATTTTCCACAACTTGATTTCATAGAATTCTTTACTCTTTTCGTCAGAGTATTTTTCTGACAGATATTTCTTCCTAAAGTATTTCTCAAATTGTTCCCAAGACAAGTCTTCTTCATGAATCCCTTTTATATTCTTAAGGTCTTCCCACCAAATGGAAGTCTTTCCATTCAAGTTGAAGGTGGATACTCGAGCCTTCAATTTTTTTGAGAAGTCATGGACTTTGAAATACTTTTTTAGTCCAAGCAGCCAGGCCTTCGCTTCCTCTCCCTTCTTTATTTCACCGTCAAAGGAGGGTGGTTTGGCCTTCTTGAACTCTTCGAGATTTTGACTCTTGGTAAGTTTATGCTTCTTTCATTTTCTTTGGGAATGAGAACTAATTTGCTGCTAGAAGATACCTCCAAGTCGCCAGCTTCCTTTACAGAGAAATCATGTGATGCTTGTCCCTTATATATGGGGTGGACCTTTCTCGAGGTGGTCCTCTCAGTGTGGCCATTGACATGACCAAATGTTTGTATCTCAGGTTCATGATGCAATTGTCATTGTATGTCAGATAAGCTGTGCAGTTAAACTACATTAATTTTCGTTTGCTTCTCTTGCTCTTTTATGATCCTCTCGTTGTTAGCCTTCCAGCTCTGCAATTCGACCATGAGGCTCCTCACGGTATTATCTAGATCCGGAGGGGTCCCTATCGCCCTCCTTTCATTAGACTCTTTGTCTCTATTGTGGGAGCCCTCCCCCACTTCATGGTGAGTCACCATTATATACGTCTGTAATTTCCCGCGGTAGATCTTTTGCTTGTGTGCAAAAGAAAAATGTTGGTTGTTAGTCAATATTTATATTCATTTATGACCAATACATAATTCATATTTTTCACATGCACACACATAATAGGAGTTTTCATTCTTAACTTCAACTTTTAATTGAGGGGGTCAAGATAAAGAGTTACTCCTTTTAATAGTACATCGAATGAAGTTTTTCACAATATGTTCATGAGCCCAAGTAGGCCAAGTGTTGTAACCATGCTCTGATACCAATTTGTAACACATCCACTACAGGAACTAATATGTTTCATATTTTTTCCCTCCTTTTCACCGAGGAACAACATTCCCCGAATCCCTAGGGGGCCTGATGCAGACCCTACCATCCCTTATCCTTACCCATGTGATCGTTGGCTATTACCATAGGCCTTACCGAAGAGGTGCTTCCAGCTTTCGTGATTCGGGAAATCACGATGCATGTGTTCCTCTGCTCTCTTGTCTCTGAAAGTGCCAAAATCCGAAAGGGACCAATAGTTTGTCATATCTAACAATGCCTCAGATTAAAACCTGGAATCCCACCTTTTAGAGTTTTACGTACAGGTTTTTCATGGTAGAAGGGGATGAGGGGTTCATACCTTCAATTTTCCAGGTGCTGAAACATCGACAACCAAATCTACATGTGCTAAGCCATATCGAGATTTCACAAGTCGAAAATTCGGGATTGGCATGTACCAGGGACTTGCTTTTAGATATCCTGGGTGCTGAAATACTGAGACATCAAGACTTATCTGTGATATTATTATTTTGGGGTTTCACTAGTTGGGGATTCACGAGGTGCGCAAACAGAAGGTCTTGCACTAAGGTTTCCTGGGAGCTGAAACTCCTAAGCCCATATTCATCGCTAAGCTCATTTCGGGGTTTCACAAGTCGGGACTTCGCGACTGAAAAGTACAAGGGAACTGACCCTTGGGTTTCCCGGGTGCTGAAACACCAGAACATCCAAACTCTAGACACACTATGTTATTTTGGGGTTTCACAAGTCGGGATTCCGGGACTGGTGAGTACAAGAGACTGGCCCTTAGATATCATGGATGCCAAAACATCGAAACATTGTATCTGATCTGCTCTATTATCATTTAGAGGTCTCGCAAGTCGCGATTTTGGGATATGTGCAGATAGGAGGTCTTGCACCTAGGTTTCCCGGGAGCCGAAACTCCGAACCATATATCCTCTAAACTCAGTTCGCGGTTTCACAAGTCGGGATTTCACGATCTGTGATGAAAATATTTCTCGCATCTGGGTTTCCCAAGAGCTGAAACTTCGAAGTTCATATATATATATATACGCTAAGCTCGTTTCGGGGTTTCGCAAGTCGTGATTTTGGGATATGCGCAGATTGGAGGTCTCGCACCTAGGCTTCCCAGGAGCCGAAACTCCGAACCATATATACTCTAAACTCACTTTGGGGTTTCGCAAGTCAGGATTTCTTGATGTGCGATGAAAAGAGTTCTTGGATCTGGGTTTCCCGGGAGCCGAAACTCCAAAGTTCATATATATAGATGCTAAGATCATTTCGAGGTTTCGCAAGTCAAGATTTCGGGATATGCGCAGATAGGAGGTCTTTCACATAGGTTTCCAGGGAGTCGAAGATCCAAACCATATATCCTCTAAACTCACTTTGGGGTTTCACCTATCGAGATTTCGCGACATGCGAGTACAACGAAATTTTCCCTTGGGTATCCCGGGTGCCGAAATATTGAAACACCAAACTTTAACTCGACTATACCATTTCGAGGTTTCGCAAGTTGGGATTTCGTGACGTGCGAAGACAAGGAACCTTTCTCTTGGGTTTCCTGGTTGTCGAAACTCTGAAACACCAAAACTTATCCATGTTAGACTATTTTGGGGTTTCACCTATCGGGATTTTGTGACATGCGAGTATAAGGAAACTTACCCTTGGGTATCCCGGGTGTCGAAATGCTGAAAAACAAAACTCTAACATGGCTATACCATTTCGTGGTTTCGCAAGTCGGGATTTCATGACATGCAAAGACAAGGAATCTTGCCCTTGGATTTCTCGGTTGTCGAAACTCCGAAACACCAAAAATTATCCACCTTAGACTATTTCGGGGTTTCACCTATCGAGATTTCACGACATGCGAGTACAAGGAAACTTACCATTGGGTATCCCGAGTGTCAAAATGCCAAAACACCAAACTGAGGGAACCATTCTTTCTGGTGCAAGGTTTCCAAACTTAGGCCATAAAATCCTTCAACAGATTCTTGGGTAACTATCACCAGGCTGGGTGACCTAACTGAAGGGTCTTCTTAGATTACTGAGCTAAGAACTCTGTGAAAGAGGCAAGGTAAGATTAGATATTTACTTAAATGGTAGTCCTTTCAAGGATCTCACTCCGGCTCTGGAATAGTGAGGGAACTTTCCCAGAAGGAGATGCCTTTGGGGAAATCCAACCAAGACATCGCGTGACTCAAGTAATTGGGATAGATCTTCTCGAGAACGGACTTCGAAATCTGAACTTGTTTAATGTGTGTGTGTATATATATATATATATATATATATATATGAACCGAATATGGCCATACATGTATAAGCATGCATATGCCTCTTCTAATCAAACACACTAGGCGAACCCTTCTATACATAAACCATTCATGAATGTACAACCATGAGCATGCATTTCAGGAACATTCAATTTAAAATACATGACATAAATACTTATTAGAAAAACACCAGGTGTAATGCAACTGCTGAGAGGGGTGCTCGTTTCCACCTAACCATAGGCTCAACGACTCCAAATGGATTTACCACTAGCCACCTGCAATCTATACCACAATACTTTGAGACTCAGTCTCTTACTTCCCGTTCGTTGGAAGTCCAGGATGAAGGTTACTCTCCTTCTTCTCTGCTCATGACTCTCTGTATTTCCTAGAGTTCCTCTGGTTCTCCTTCCATGATTCCTGTTGTGTGTGTGTGTGTCCGTCTGTATGCTCGTCCCTCCCCGCCCCCTTCCACACTTATTTCCTCCTATGAGGTTGCATGTGTCACGAAATTCCCTGTCCGATGGTCAGGTCTGAGAGCTTCTACGGATGGGTGGTTCGTCACATCCCCTCATTTACTCTTGAAGAGCCTCCCCACCTACCATTCGGGCGGGTAATTCATTTCAAGGTTTGAGAGTGATCTTTGGTTTTCCCGAGAACGTACAAACCAATATGGTTTTTGTTCAGTGGAAGTTAACGCAGCCACTCCAGGCCCCTTCCACCACCTCTCATCATCCATTGTGGTCTCTTTTCAGCACATCCCCCTCTCAACAATCATGCAACATATATTCATACATCATTTACATTCCTCGGATCTTTTATACTAAGGTCTGTTAATTCAACATTCACAATCTTTGAGTTTTCCATAATTCTTGGCTAGTATAGTTATTTTTACAGACTGGGGGAAATAGGGTGTTACAACTATGTTCATCACTTTCTTACGTATTTATTTGTTTGTCACATTGTGACATTACTATGTTTGTAATGATAGGGTTATCTTCGTCACATTGTGATGACGTGCCTATTATTTCGATGGCATGTATATGTTCATCACATTGCAATGACAGGGCTAGATTCATCGCATTGCGATGACAAGGCTATGTTCTTCACATTGCAATGTCCATATATGTTTCTCACATTTTGGCGTTACTATGTTTGTCACATTACAACATCCATTTATGTTCATCACACTGCAATGAAAGGGATATGTTCATCACATTCTGACGTCTTTATATGTTTGTCACATTGTGACATTACTATGTTTGTGATGACAAGGATATGTTCGACACATTGTCATGACAGGGCTATCTTCATCACATTGTGACAACAAGGTTAAATTCATCACATTGTGATGCGTGTATATGTTCATCACATCGAGATGTCTATATATCTTCATCACATCCCAACGTTATTACGTTTGACATTTTTTTATATCCATTTATGTTCATCACATTGCAATATCGGTTTATGTTCATCACATGAAAATGTTGGTTTATGTTTGACACATTATGAAAATGGAGTTATTTCCAAGTTTTTAAAAAAAAAATAATGAAGTGTTTCCTTTGTCACAAAGATAGGAACTTTTAATTGATGCAATATATTACATAGAAAGAAACTTAAAATCATACTTCTTTGAAGGACATTGATAGAAAAAAATATTGAACTAAAAGTTATATCCATTCCAAATAAGCATATATAAAATTAGAGTATAAATTTATGCATTCCACTTTTTGGTGTTGCAAAACATATTTTTAAATAATATAAAATACATTTTTATTGAAAAAATTAAATAATATAATTGTTTATAAATGATTTATGAATATATAATATATCGATATACAAAATTTTAAAATTATATCAATATATTTATATTTATAAAATACATGCATTAATAAATAGTATTATAACTTTAACTGAATTGTTAAGGTTGAGTGAAACACATATCCCTTATTGTTAATGCGACCGCTTCTATTGAGTTGTGTAGCTTGCCACTCTGAACACTACAACGATCTCATTAGGTTTAACTCAACGTATATTGATCAGAATGCATAATAACCATTAAGAGTACTATGAATAAATAATAATATGAATGCATATCGAGCCAAATACAAATAATCCAAATGCATATTGATCGAACACACAATAATGTGAATACATAGTGATATGAATACCTAATAACCATTAACAGTAATCTCAAAGTTGGTTGATCCGTTGAGGCTGAATTAAATGGCATAGGAGGAATTATAAAATCTGAATACATATAAATATGAACTATAAAATCTTAATGCACTGACAGTTAATTGAAATTCAAACGCCATTGTTCTTCACCTGGTGGCACTCGCCACATCTCTCCACCTCGTAGCACTCATGGCTCTCCATTTGGAAATGCACGATTTAATTGAATCTAGGCCATACTGGCATAACTCCATTTCACATTTAACATCTCAACTAACGCCCGCAACTCAAACGTCCCCAAATATGATACGTCCTATCCATAGGAATGACATTGAGGTGGTGACTTCTAATCAGCCAAGCGTGGAAATAAAAGGTTACATACATATTAATCTTGGTTAATTACTTAAATGTGAAAATCAAATGGTTACAATCAAATCGCCAATTTTTTCCTTACATACCTGGTTACCTTATACTCATGGGCAAGTGCATTATAGTACATGTATGCTTTAGTAGACGGAGTTCCATTTTAAATGGGAGGATATGAGTTAATCCATTGGAATTGCTATTGGAATTGCTACCTTATGTTCATTTTATATTTCTTTTTGTTGTGGTTGGTAAT
>JZKD02S0267301.1:242854-295453 GCA_000966675.3 Picea glauca | reverse complement strand
TTATTTGATTAAACTCATGAATGATCCTATATTACATGACCCCACAAGGCCTAATATGCCTACCAAACTACCTTCAGATATCCAAAAATTTTAAGGAAAATTGGGAGAAGATCCCGCCAAACAAACATGTCATGACCTTCCACTTATGGTTCTCTTCAAACAACATCATGGGTGACTCCATCTGCTTAAGGTTATTTCAATGAACACTCACTGGTCTATCAACCAAATGGTACGTAGATGAAAAATCAGGGTCCCACGTGACTTTTGAATCCTTGGCCAAAGCCTTTTTGTCCTTTTTTCAACTACCAGTTCGTCATGACACTGGTTTAGAACTTCTCTCTGAGTGAAAACAAACCTCAACTATGCATATTGTCGACCAAATCCACAAATGGATTCGGCGACATAGTTTATGTAAAGAAGAAATCACCAAAGAAAAAATACTCGATTGTTTTCTAAAATCACTCATCTCTATACTTGCCAAAGATGTGGCATCCACCTTCCCCCAATCCAAAGAGGAAGCCATCAGCAAAGCTCAATAGTTTGACCTCATTTATGCTCAATCAGGTTACTTATACATAGTATTACCTGATGCACCCAGACCTGTACCATTTGGCTAGGACAAACCTGGCATGTCTCATGTTGAGGATGGGTTGATTGGTACCACGACACACAAAAATTCATACATCCAACCACCACCTATGTATGGGACACCCCAATATTCGTCGACATATGGAGGGCCATATTATCACCCTCCTCCCCCTTACCAACAACCATATCTTTTTATCCCCCTCCACCCATGAGTGGACCCTCGCCGACACCCATAATGCGCTTGAACTCTCGACCAAGTTTAGGATCCCCTTCCACCTCAGCATATAACATGGGCACTAGTGAAAGAACTTCACCTTTTTATGTGCCCTATGGATCATTACCACAAAATAATCATTATTTCCCATTTCTCGGTCCTCCACAACCGATTGCTCCTCCACATGGACAACCACACGTCGACGTTAACTTTGTTCAGCCCTCTCCCATTCAACAACTTCATACTTTTGAACATTTGAATATGAAAAATCCATCCCATTAGGATAATAATGCTAAGAAGAAAGGAAAAAATTGAAACAATAATAACCTAGGACCAGGGGGAAATAACCAACAACAAAACCAAGTTGTTGGGGGAAACCATAATCAGGGTAACCAAAACCCCCAAGGGGACAAAAAACAACAAATGTCGAGGGAGGAACAACAACAACAACCTCCTGACGAACTTCCCTTGTGCTCTTTGTGGTGAGCATGGACATTATACTCACCATTTCCCCCAAATTTTAAACTTTAAACGGATGAAAGAATCCATGAAAGCGCCATGCCCTCCAATGTCTCATGCCCCGCAAAATGCCCCACAACAATATTTGCAACAACCACCCCCAGTTGTGTTGAAAAACCCTATGCCACACCAAGGTGTGATGAATACCCAACAGGAGGTACATACTGCCCCACCACAAATGGGACAGTATCAAAACCAGGGCCCATCCAACCTGGAAATCCGACAGATCGCAATATCCTCCTCACTAGTGAAGAAGAAATTATTTTTCAAACGTGCAGTCGTCAATACAGTGCACCCTCTGAATATACTCCCACCACTTCGGAAGAAGCTACAACTACAGTCGGACAAACCTTTATGATTCCACTCCCTAACACTGAACCCCCCATTTGTATCCCTCGCATCTCATTATGACGGAATATCAACAACCCTCAGGCTAGGGCAACACACAATTACAGTCTGGTTGATGACTTGGCGCAGTCTCCTGCAGCCATGTCCATATTGGAGGTCCTCCAAACCTATCCAACTCAATGAAAATCCTTACTTTTCGCCTTGGGGGAAGTCGACCAAGCTGATACTAGACTCATCACATTTGATCTACATAGCGGAGAACCTCGTCTCTCCACTCCGGTGGCTTTCCAGAAACTATTCAATATTTGAAACATCATGGTTCATCAATGTATCATTGATGAAGGTGCATCCACATGTATCATGTCCAAAACTGTATGGTAGAAACTAGGCTCTCCTAAGCTAGTATCACCCGCCATCATTTTAAGATCCTATTATGGTCAACCATCCTCCCCTAAAAGGATCTTTCAAAATGTGCCCGTCGAACTCGGGGGAAAAACCATCCTCATAAGCATTGAGGTTATCGATGCCTCTCTCAATTACAATATCTTCTTTGGACGTAGCTACATGTACTCTATGAAGGAAGTATCCTCTTCTATGTTTTGAAAGATGATTCTCCCCCACAACGGGAAAATCGTCACCATCGACTAAATTACACATTATGAGCCTAACCATTCCACCAACATCGATAACATCTTTCCTCTTGTCTGCACTACTTTTGATGATTATTCACTCATTGACATGGGCCCAAAATTTTCAAGGACCCATCCTTGCAGGGGGCATACCATGGCACACCACCTCTCATACACCCTTCACTACAAGTGTGTTTCATATCTTCTAATGGAACTGAGATCAGAGACACCATCCCTCCCATTGAGGCCTCTCCTCACCTCGATGTCCCACCAGATGAAGAAATTTTACCTTAGGGTTTCCCTGAGAACCCTACTACACCACTTATCCCTAATTTCCCCCTCCCCCAAGGGAAAATCCTGTTTTGGGAGACAATCCCCCAAGACATCACTCAAATCCCCTTCTTCTACCCCCCACCGAGAGTACAATCCTTTCAAGTATCCACAACACTTACCCTTCCCATCATGATACTTCCCATCCTTGTATGGTATCTACACCCACCCGCGATGGTTTCTCAACCATATATCCCTCCTCAATCAGAGGGAATCCCACTACAGATTCCAGTACTAACTCCTTCCACGCCACCCTCACCCCCAATTTCCAACACCACTGCCACAGCTAGGGGCAGACAAAAGAATAAAGATCCCACAGTTCCACTTTCTCCCTGAGTTCAACCTCCTTGTGCACTATGCGAAAGATAGGGACACCCCACTAATAGACGTCCTTCTCTTCTCGAGTTATGCAATATGATCCAACTTCCTCGAGAAACCACATCGCTCGTCGCTTCACCAAGCACATCCTATACTACAACATCGCCCCCCACTATAGGCAGTAAAGGGATGCGAACCAAATTCGCTTGCACCATCTGTTCATAATATGTCCACTACACTCATCATTGCCCAACTCTACCTCATTTTTGCCAAACACTAATGGAAGTACACCAAACCTTTCAGCAAGAGCCCTCTCCACCACCACATTTGGGTACCCATGTCACTGACATCCATTATGTCTCTACCTCATTCCTTGAATGGATGAGGTTCCCCTTGCGCTCTATTTGACTCACTTTCTCATTTCACATACCAGTGTCCTTTGATTGTTGAATACAGGTGTCGTCAATTAACCCTTATTCAAAATCATTCGACCACCTTACCTCATCTAATGCAAGTTACTCCCCCTATCTCTTCTCCAGATATTGTCCATATCTTCTCCCCCAAAACTGAGTCACTTCCCACCTCTCCATGGTTGATGGATAGAATGTGTAAGGATATTCCCTGAAATCCTCCCAATTCTCCAGTTCATTTCCCACAATAAATCTGAACCCCTACCATAGTTTATCCCCCATAGTTTCTGGACATTTGTTTTATTTCAAGCGAGACATCGCAACATGGTTGCGATGTTCCCTCTACATATTAGCCACTTGAGGAAAATCACACTGTGAAAGTCACCCATGTCACCTCCACGGATCCCCTGTATTCTTTCATTTTTCACTGTGACGAAGATATCCTGGAGGAACTCACTACCCTCGATTTCCCATGGAATGCGCTCCATCACCGAGCGCTTTTTCTCCCACAGGACACCTTTGACCTTCCTATACAAGCCTCCATATGTGCAATCGAAACCAAGGATTTTATTCCATCAGGAAATATAGATTGTTTCAACAACCATATCCCTTCCCAAGATGATTTTGAGGAAGGAAACATGGCCAACATTTACCCCACTGTCAAAATATACATTTCTATCAAACCCAGAATCATAGAGGAAATTACCATTGGTGCTGCATGCTCCCCTGAGGAACTCACAGATTACAAATCTCTCTTTTAGGAATATTGAGATATTATTTCCTATTCATATACGAAGATGCCTGGCCTCGATCTTTCTATAGTCGAACATCACATCGATACATGGCAAGATGTCTCCCCAATCCTTCAAAAACAATGTCCACTTCACCCATCCAAAGTTGTGACTATCAAAGCTAAAATTGACAAGTTACATGCCACAGGGTTCATATAATCCATTGTGTATACCTCATGGGTTTCCAATCCCGTCCCCGTTAACAAAAAACAAGGCACCATTAGCATCTTCACTGAATTTCGCAATCGCAACCATGTTTTTCCCAAAGACAACTTTCCAACCCCTTTCATCGAAAAAATTATCGATGACTGTGCCAGCCACGAGGCCTTGTCCTTCATGGATGGGTTCTTTGGCTATAATCAAATCCAAATCCATCTAGAAAATCAGTATAAAACCACTTTTACTAACCCATGGGGTACTTTTGCTTATTGTGTCATGCCTTTTGGGCTCAAAAATGTAGGTTCTACGTTCCAACGGGCCATGACTTATGTTTTCCATGATTTTTCTCACATTTTCCTTGCTTACTTGGCCAAATTCACTGCTTGATCCAAGAAACAAAGATCAACATTTAGACGAATTATGAGTTGGCTTTCAACAATGTCGTCAGTACAATATGGGCTTGAACCCCCTCAAGTGTGTATTTTGAGTCACCATCGGATGCCTCCTTGGGTTCATCATTTCCCAACACGGCATCACAGTGGACCCACTCAAGGTCCAAGCTATCACAAAAAATCCACCATGTAGGAATTTGTGTCAATTGCAGAGCCTACAAGGAAAAGCCGACTTTTTACGACGCTTTGTCCCAGATTATGCCACCCGTGCACATGATTTACTCTGCTTACTGTGTCATGATATCCCATTTCGATGGGCCGAACATGATCAAACCACTTTTGATGTTTTAAAATAGGTTCTATCCAATGATACTTTGATTATTCCTCCATACTGTAATTGCGATTACATCTTCTACTTATCCACCTCAGTTGTCTCAGTAGCAAGAGTCCTCGTCCAACTAGGGGATGATGGGTGGGGACATGTCATTTACTACATCAGTAAAAATATTTCAGGACCACCCCTAAAATACAATCATGATGAGAAAATATCCCTCGTAGTTGTCCTCGCAATTCAAAAACTGCGTCCCTATATCCTGCTTCGCACTACCAAAGTCATACTAGATTCTAACCCCATGCAGTACTTGCTTAGTTGACGACAAATTAATGGAAAATTTTCCTGATGGATCGTCATCCTTAAGGAATGTGACCTAGAGTTATCAACTCCCAAAATCAAGAAACCACTCGTTCTCACTGAACTCATCATGAAGTTTCCCTCAAATGCTAAAGGTTCACCCATTAATATGGATTTTCCCGACAAACACCTCTTCTTCATCCCCTCGAATGACCCTTGGTATGGTGACCTCTTCGTCTACCTTCAGACACAGAAGTTTGGATCTCATCTCTCTCGTTATGATCATTGACACATTCTCAAGCAGTCCCCTCGTCACCTCCTCATTGGTGATGTCTTGTACCGACGTGGGGTCGACACCATACTCCGTTAATGTCTCACCATCGATGAAGTCGACAGAGTCTTGAATGATTTCCATAACTATGCTTCTGGTAGCCACCTCTCAGGTATGTCCACATTCCAAAAAATCATTCAAGCAGGATACTTCTAGCCCACATTGTCAAGTGATGAGACAAATTCCATCTCTATGCAAACAAAGAATGAGTGCCACCTGCTCTTCTACATCCACTCATCACCACCAACCCCTTCTGCAATGGGGCATAGACTTCATGACTTGCAATCCTCCATATAGTAATGGACACAAGTAAATTGTCATGGAAGTCGATTACTTTACCAAATGGGTCAAATCCATGCCTACCTTCAACAATACCACTAACACAACAACACATTTCTTCTTCAACCATGTAATTACCCATTTTGGAATTCCACTACAATTAGTCTCCGATCACGGTAAACACTTTGGGAATGAAATCTTCATAGAACTCTCCTCAAAGTTAGGCTTCGACCATGAGTTTGCCTACCCATACTACCCTCAGTCCAATGGACAGGTCGAGGCTATTAACAAAGTCCTCAAAACCATGTTGCAATGTACAGTCAACAATCATAAGACCAACTGGCATCATATGTTGTTTTCATCACTTTGGTATTATCGCACAACAGTCAAAATTGCCATCAGTTTTACACCATTTCATGTCCTCCATCGGATCTAAGCCACCTTCCCCATCGAGTGCGAAATTCCCACATTGTGCACTGCCATTGAGCTATTACCTGAAACTGCTCCAATGGAGCAACGCTTGCTGACCTTAGAGTCGTTAGATGAAGATCATCGGTCTTCATTACAGAATAACGAGGCAACTAAAAAATGGTCCAAATCCACCTTTGATCGCCATGTTAACCTTTGTTCATTTAACAAAGGATATCTTGTCCTAGCTTATGATATCGCCCATGATAGTCTTGATCATGGGAAATTGGATTCATTATGGCATGGACCCTACATTGTCCAACATTGCCTCTCTAAATCCGCATACATATTGGCCTCTCGAGAAGGATATCCTCTCAAAAAACCTGTAAATGGGTTGTACTTAAAGAAGTTTTATGCCTGAGCATAGTCATTCTACCCTAGACTTTTCTTTGTACACAATTGTAGAGTTTTTAGTTTTATTTTTTCTCCTCCATTCCTCATGTATGATCCACCATCCATGTTGTTGACATATGCATCCTCCATCATCCTACCACATCAATTATGCTGACAGTGCTAGCCGTTGAACACAGAATCTCACTTCAGTCGCTTGGGCCCTTTACACCCCTTCACATGAACTGCTCCACTCTAGCGGCATATGTTTGGCCTCAGCCACCAACAACAAAGTATAATACATAGTCTTCATTGGTCTCCTCACCAAGGCCAATCACACATTCTTCGCCTTAGTGTGTTGTTATATTCCCATCTTGTCGTCCTACAACTCAACAATGTATACTGTGTCTGCGATCCTTTCCTCTTTCGCAAATACCTAAAAGTTAGACTCTTCTCTCAAAACTTTGATTCAATCACATTTACACATATTTCATGAAAATTTAATCAAATAGTAGATAACATGGCTAACATAATATTAGATTTCCATTTATCACATCAATACATCATTACATATACATAAATCATCAAACATCGGTCATAGCATTTAGATTAGATATCATAAACCATCACAAATATTAACACATGTAAACATCACAAAGATCCAAAATGTGTGTTTTTGTATATATATATCTCGATCAAAGTAACATAAATGTTTACAAAAATACAACATATACATCGCCCGTAGGCAAGTGATTCCCCTCACCCCTATAGGTATAAAATGGGTACCGCCTCCCTATACAAAATGGGTATCAACTATCTTGTACAAAATGGGATCACAAGCCCATATAAATACAAAAAACAAATCCAACACTCGTGTTGTGCCTAGATCTCATCGACTAGGTCCCTTATCAGTAGGAGGCACCCCACCAGTTGGGGGTCCTCCAAGTCCAGGGGGTAGCCAACCAGTCGTCGTTGCCCCCATTACAGCTGCCCGACAGATCAGGGTCCGCCACTCTGTTGGCTCACCCACACACTGCTTCAAGACCCCCTCATCCTGGATGTGGGCCCACATGCCCTCTGACACTCCCTGCAAAACCTCCTCGAACCGACAATGGAGATCCTCCATCCCACCATTGGCCTCTACCTACGACGCATGTGATGGCCCTGCACCTGGATAATTGAACATCTGTCTTTGTATATCCCTTGGCTCATACACTGGCCTCATACCAACATCATCCCTCCATCTTCGCTCTCCTACATGTGGCAGATGCACTGGCCCCTAGCGAACTATCTCTCCAACCATCTCCACCTCACAACCTCGAGGCCCCACATATGCAAACATAAAAACCAAAGATATAGTCAGCATCCATTTATATATATATAAACATATTCTACACTATCAAAATAAAAAAACATAAATGCACAAACATACATCTCTAGTCCCATACCTCTCCAGGAGGAAACTCCATGTCTTGGTCATGCCAGAAATCCATCCCACCGAATGGGTACCATAGTATAAACTATGGCATGTGACGCCACATACATGCCATCGTGGTCGTAAAGTGTTGGCCACCCTCTCTCCATCCATGATGTGCCAAAAATATGAGCCCACCGCATCAACTGCGGCTCATGCAATAGAAAAATCCTCGGGTGCAACATGCGCACCCTCTCTAGAAACCATGCCACCGGGATAGTTTCAAATGCAAAATCATTGGAGTCAATGGTATGACATCAGTGAATATTCCCCATCATCCTGGCATGCAACATGAACCCCCAGGAAAAAAATTCCCCATATAGGTCTCTCTCTACAATCCTCAGCTGACCACAAGTGATCTGTTGAGTAGCCAAGGATCCATAGATCCGCACAACCATGGTCGTGATGCACTTATGAAAGAGATTGTCCATATTCTCAATACAGATAAATGAAACCGACATAGATTTCGACCATGAGCAGTATCATTGTGCAAAGTATATCAGCCTCACATCCCCCGACAATTGGGGATCAACAGGCAGGGCCATTCCCCGAAAGGGTAGCCCCGTCAAAAAATAAACATCCTCGATAGCTAAGAGTGTCAGTTGTTGTCCCCTCACAATGAAACATTGTAGGTCAGCGCTCCACATAGTTATCAGATACTGAAGTAGGTAATCCTACGACCGTATCAGTGGGTAGTAGAAGAACTTGAGAAACCCACAGGCTCTCAAGTGTCTTCAAACACCAGGATCCTCTCTCACCTCCTCTCGGAGGCGCTCCCAGTCTCACTCCCTCCAGTGGACTAGCATGATAAATATCCTCTCACAAATTGATCACCTTCATTCACACTGAAACACTTGGTCAACATTCATCATTCATCACAACTATCAAACAATTCAAACTTTCAAAAACCCTTAGCTTCACCTCCAGTGCATGACTTTCACCCCCACAGGTGTGCACATATGTGCGCATGTTATTCTCACAGATGTGCATTAATATTGGAGAAACATTTGTGCATCAATGCGCAATTTTTAAGCCCATAGGTGTGCACACATATGCACTTATTCTCTATACATCTGCACACTAATGCATAATTGTCTAAGAAATAGCTGCGCATTGTGCACAACTTTCTGAGAAACAATTGTGCAAAGTGCATAGCTATAATTCTCATAGTCACAGATCTCATGTGCACCTATTTTTTCCACCCACATGCACCTATGGGTTCCTGTGTCTATAAAAACCACACATCATGCGTGGGATATGGAATTATACCCACACATCTAAGCGTGGGTATCCTTCCTTCTCCCATGCATTAGTGGGTCCACACCTAAACCTACCCTAGTACAGCCATATGTATGATCCCTACCTAAAATCTAGAAAATATATACTGTGCAAGAGGATGGGACCACCAACCTGACTCTCGCAACTCCTGGAATGGTTGGCTCAAGCTTCTGTAATCTACAAAAATCCTCCAAATACTCTCGTCAATTCACTATATAAGCGGGTACAAATGAGGTGGTATTGTGGGCCCACCAACCATATATAGTCCATTTTTCCAAACTTCCACGCTTAGTTACAAGAGCCCAGAGCCTCTGTTTATCTATATGTCTTCAGCCACTGGATCATAGTATCGCCATCTACACAGTCACATTCCCTGGGTCACCATCTAAACTTGGCCCCGAGGGATCATTTTTCTCACGTCATGTTCAAGTACGAATGCTCACATTCAAAATTATCAAATAAGTTTTTATATGTTCTTTATCTTCAGATATTGTTCACGTCGGGTATTTCGTTTTCATGTGTGCAAGTCCTTGGTCATCACAAGCAGTGTAACCCCTTCAGGTATATGTTCGACACTGACATGTAATCATTCCCTCTAAATACCAATTCCATCTCCCAATCACACCCTCCGAAATTCACCTTTAGGGTCCTTACATCTGGCTTGACAGTACAGTCACCTTTGTTTCATTTTGGTACTATCACCCAGTAGCACTCTCCCCCACATGATTTTTTCCGTTCATAGTTCCCCTTGGAAATTTGACACTCGTGTTTCCTTCACCCCCTAGGGATGTGAGTCTCGATAGTCTCATGCACTTCTGAGAATAAGCCACATACTTCTTCTCATCATGTTTCTATCTTTCCCAATGGACTCTCAGGTTATCTCCTCATGGTTATATTTGACCACACCTCCACAGTATCATTAACCCTCCATTTCATCCACAATGAGTTTTCCCATATGCATATTGTCCTCCATTCATTTCCCTCATACAAAAACCCACCCATGGGGCCCCCACCCTCCACAAGGTCTCTTTGCAACATGTGCCCTCATAGGCCAAGCCATGTTGCACCAGGGCACTCGTTTCTGTATCTGTACACTCATCCAAAATTATTCTTTATTTATTTGGTAATTGTAAAAATCCTTTATTTTCAACATTTACTTAGCTTTTTGTCGTCACCCTTGATGACCTTATTTTTATGGAAACGCAACCCATGTTTCCTTTGGTTGGGGGAATCCACTCTCCTTTTCTCATTGTGACATCCTTCATAAACCCCGAGTATCCTAAAATCCATGTACCCTTGATCTCTGAGTTTGTCCACTTTGTCACACCTCTGGCACAATTTAACCCCATCTCTAGTCATCCCCCTGACACTAGATACAGTTTTACGGTTTTTTCCAATCATACTTCAAACATACCCCCAACCAAGGGTAGTCTTGAGTCTCACCGCATCTTGAATTCGTTCATGTTCCCTATCAGTTCCTGATCTTATCTCATGGATTTCATGAATCCCTTTGCTTCTTGGTGTCGCGTCTCCCTTTTTGTCGACATCAACATAGTTTCCATAAGGGTGAGAGTATCTTGACTCTCATTACCTTTACAATGAGGAGTCTTGGATGACACAGAGAGAACCATCATTTCTCACTGATTTCGTTGACCCCCATAACATTCGACTTCAACAAGATCTCATGTTACGGTGGGTCTTACTATGTGATTGTTGCAGTTGTTTTTATACCAGTCGATGACCTCTTAATTTTTTAGGCCATCAATGCCTACAATTCATCGACACTTCTTACAGGCATCCTTACCTATTTTCAGAGTATGGTCACCATTCATAATTGTCATTTGTCATTATCAAATTTCCCCGGAGGGTGCTACAGTTATCTACATCAACATACAACTTCAGTTACTGTCCTACATTTTGAGTTACATGACACGAGCATGGGGCATGCTCGCCTCGTTTGTATACAGATTTTATTTTTTCTCCCTAGAGAAAAGTTTGGGTCCCACAGTTTCCCCTCTCCCTCCTACAGATCGCTCTTGCAATTCCCCTCATCACCCTTCATTACAATGGAACTCTCAGTAGAAGAAACATTGATGTATTTCGGCTATATGTATGATCCTAACCTCACACATTACGGGGCATATGTTATCACTAAAATTTTGTCCACAACATTGCACACAAATGGTTACATAAATACAACAATGCCAAACAACTATTAGTTCACCTGCAGAACCAAAATGCATTTCCAAAAGGAAAAAAACTATACAATTGGGAAAAAAATGGCATGCGCTAACTTTCTAAAGGAAGCGCGCACACAGTGCATGAGCCAAAGAATCTTATAGAGCACATAATGTGTCATATGCACGACTATGTATGAGAAAATCCACGCACTCCTGTGAACGACACATTTATGATTCTTGTGAGCCCCTCAACCACTTATGGACTAGCTCCCAACTTGATTTTACTATCAGATCTAAGCTAAATCCGAATGGGAGGTTGGTCAAGGACCATAGGGTTCCCTAAAGGGCCCCTTGTTAACACTAAGAACGAGTTGAATATTTTCTTGAAGAAATGATATAAATGGAGGCCATGGGTGCACTAAGAAATTAATATTTTCATAGTATTTTTATGCTGCCTCAAGTCTCCCTTGAGAATCCTCTTTTCTCCTTGGAGCATTCTAGCAACATTCCAATAGGCCATTCCACTCACCTCTTGAGGGAATAGGCATTGATTTCTTCATCATTTTCTTTATTTTCTACCATTGTAAGAAGATCTCTCCATTAGGGGACTCACGATACCTCCCATGGAGGAAGAGGAGACTCATAAGTCCTCATTTCTCTATGGTGTTTTTCAAACTAATATAGTTATCTATTGGTGGCATAATCTTGGTCATTGGTTTATTGTTTATGGTTCTAAAAGTTTCTTATGCATTCTAGTTTTATTTCCTTAGTTTTTTTTAGTTTGTTTACCCGTTTATTTCATGTGCTTGGTTTGTTTAACTCATGCACTAACCTCTGTCTTGTCTAGAAAGCCTAGCTAGGCATGCAAGTGCCCATTTTTTGCTCAGCCAAGTGACCAAATGGACACAACACAAGGACCACGTGACTACACTACCCACAATTTCCCAACACAGGGTTCTTGAAAATCGACCTCGCATTCTGAAATTGAACTATGCCTCATTGAGAAAAACCATAGTGTTGGAGAACCTCCAACAAATGGTTTTTCGGTCAATGAAATGACAATAGATGGGCCCCACTCACTAAATCTCAGTGCTCCGGATGCAATTCAACCGACGGTTCGTCCATCTAAGTCTTGGTTTGAGTTTTATCATGATTTGCATCTCACTTCCTCAAGCCATTCAAGGACATGGCAAGGCACAACAATGCAATGTATTGTTATAGGTCTAGGTATAGGTATGGAAATGCAAGGAAAGAAAAATAAAGGCAAGGAAAGACATGAAAAGGCTAAGTAAAGATAGACACGGCAAGGAAAGGAAATATCTAGGCCTAGGTCTAGGTCTAGGTAAATCCTATTAATTATAATAATCCATGTTTCACAACTATGAAAATACCTTACATATATGAATAAGGAGAGTTTATTATATGACATTGAAATTCGCATGCAAGTATTTTTATCTAAGATATATGGGATAACAATTTGTAGAATTACATTCTTAATGAATCCTTTGATTGCAAGTTTTACATATTTAAGTTGTTCAATTAGTACAAGCATTATTGTTTTTATGAAAAAAATAAGGGATGATACATGAATGCCATTATTCTTTTATTAAATTAACTTAATGAATTCGTTGGCATGCCATGCCATGCCTTGCCTTGCCTTTCCAAGCCATGACATGGCATGGCATGGAAAGGAAAGGCATGTCTTGGCAAGGAAAGTCAAGGCAAGGCATGGAATGGCATAACATGGCAAGTGAAGGAAAGGAAAGTCATGGAATGGAAAGGCAAGGCAAGGAAATGCATGGAATGAAAAGGCAAGGCGTGGCAAGGTATGGAAAAGAAAGGCATGGCATGGCATGGCATGGAAAGGAAGGACAAGGCATGTCATGGCATGGCATGGCATGGCATGGAAAGGAAGGACAAGGCATGTCATGGCATGGCAATGCAAGGCATGACTTGGAAAGACAAGGAAAGACATGGAAAGGCAAGGAAAGGCATGGAATGACATGGCAAGGTAAGGAATAGCATGGCATGGCATGGAAAGTGAAGGTAAGGCAAGGCAAGTCAAGGCAAAGAATGGCATGCCATGTCAAGGAAAGAGAAGGCATGGCATGGCATGGAAAGGAAAGGCAAGGCATGACATGGCATGGAAAGGCATGGAATGGCTTGGAATTTCCTTTGATTATCTTTCCATGCCACTCCTTGGCTTGGCATGCCATGCCATGCCTTTCCTTGGTATTCCATGCATTTCCTTTGGATTCCTTGCCTTGTCATGCCTTGCCTTTCCATGCCATGTCATGCCTTTCCTTGGCATGCCATGCCATGCCTTGCCTTGGAATTCCATGCATTTCCTTGGGATTCCTTGCCTTTTCATGCCTTGCCTTTCCATGCCATGTCATGCCTTTCCTTGGCATGCCATGCCATACCTTGCCTTTCCATGCAATGGCATGGAATGGTAAGAGAAGGCATGGTGTGTCAAGGCAAGGTAAGGCATGGCAAGGAAAGGAAATGCATGACATGGCATGACATGTAAAGGAAAGGCATGGAATGGAAACTGAAGACAAGGCAAGTCATGGCATGGGAAGGCAAGGCATGGCAAGGAAAGGAATATTATGGCATGGAAAGGCAAGGCATCGAAAACAATGGAAAGGAAAGACATGATATGGAATGGAATGGAAAGGAATGGAAAGACATGCTTTGGAAAGGCAAGGCAAGGAAAGGCATGTCATGGCATGGCATGGCATGGAAAGGAAAGGCATGGCAAGGCAAGGCAAGGCAAGGCAAGGCATAGCAAGGCATGGCATGGAAAGGAAAGGAAAATCATGGAATGGCATGGTAAGGAAATGCAAGAAAAGGAATGACATGGCATGGCATGGAAAGTGAACAGAAGGCAAGGCATGGCATGGAAATGCAAGGCATGACATGGCATGGAAAGGCAAGGAATGGATTGGCAAGGCAAGACAAAGAAAGATGTAGGTGTAGGTCATTGATTTACCTAGTAAGTGCTCTTTCTAAGTCATTGATGGTTATTTATTGAATGTACTAAACAAATGTTTTATCAAAGTGGTGATATTGCATATTTTCTTGTATTCTTCTTGAATTAACATTGTCTTGAAAACCTCAATTTTTTGGTTAGATTAGGAATTACCCTTGATTTCTAGAATTTTTATCTTGACGTCTAGGGTTTAATTGTCATCTTTCACCCTTAGAATACACCTTGACACATTTTATTACATTTATGTAATAATTTTCATCTCTTTAGGGCTTGATGTCTTGAATATTCTAGGGTTTTTATGTGCCATCTTCCATTTTAGCAAGCATTTGTTATGTAAACCCTATTTTAGGCTTGCATTTCCAACCCCATTTCATTGCATGATTAGTTGTTTTAAGGGTTGTTATATTTGTCCTATTGTAAATTAGTTAATATCATTTATTGGCTTGGTGAGGCATGGAAATGGCATGGAATGAAAATGTGATGCAATGGCATGGCAATTACATGGCATGATATGTCTTGGAATGGCATGGAAAGGCATGGAAATGGCATAGAAATGGCATGAAAATGGAATGTAATGGAATGGCATGTAATGGCATGGAATGGCTTGGAAATGCATGGAAATGCCATGGCAATGGCATGGTATGGCATAGAAATGGAAATGTCATGGCATGTCAAGGAAAGGAAAGAAAATGGAATGGAAAGGAAATGCAATAGAAAGAATGGCATGGCATGGCATGGCAAGTGAATGCATGGAAATGACATAGCAATGGAAATGGCATGGCATGTCAAGGAAAGGAAAGGCAATGGAATGGAAAGGAAATGCAATAAAAGGCATGAGATGGCATGGAATGGAAAGTGAAGGCAAGGAAAGGCATGCCATGGAAATGAAATTCATGGCATGGCATGGAAAGGGAAGGAAAGGCAAGGAAGGGTCTAGGTCTAGGTCTAGGCTTAGGTGATTATTTCAAGTTTTGTCAAAGGTTATTTCTTGAATGTATTAAAGTGGTGATATTACATGTTATATTGTATTCTTCTTGAATTAACATTGTCTTGAAACCCTCAATTTTGTGATTTGATTAGGACTTACCCTCAATTTCCATCCTTGTTAGCTTGAAGTCTACGACTTAGTTGTCATATTTCACCCTTAGAATACACCTTGACACCTTTTATTATATTTATGTCATGTTTTTCAGCCCCCTTTCATTTAATGATTACTTGTTTTAAGGGATGTTATATTTTTCCTGTTCTAACTTAGTTAATTCAATTTATTGGCTTGACAAGGCATGGAAATGGCATCGCAATGACATGAAATGGCATGAAAATGAGATTCAATGGCAGAGGGATGTAATGACATGGCATAACAAGGCATGGAAATGGAATGGAAATGGAATGGAACGACTTGGAAAAGAATGGAAATGGCATGGAAAGTGAAGGAAAGGCAAGGAATGACATGGAAACAAAAGGCATGGCATGACATGGCAAGGCAAGGAATAGCTTGGAAAGGAAAGGTCTAGGTCTAGGTCATTTTTTCAAGTTTCATGGATGGTTATTTATTGAAAGTATTAAATAAAATGTTTTATCAAAGTGGTGATATTGCATGTTATCTTGTATTTTTATTGAATTAACCTTGTATTGAAACCATCAATTATGTGGTTAGATTAGGACTTACCCTCAATTTCCATCCCTTTTAGCTTGACATATAGGGTTTAGTTGTCATATTTCACCCTTAGAATACACCTTGACACCTTTTATTATATTTCTATCATATTTTTCATCCCTTTAGGGCTTGCTTTATTGAATATTCTAGGGTTTCTATGTGTCATCTTGCATTTCAACAAAAAAAAATTCTAAACCCTAGTTTAGGCTTGCATTTTTAGCCCCCTTTAATTTAATCATTACTTGTTCTAAGGGTTGTTATTTTTTTCCTGTTTTGAATTAGTTAATATCGTTTATTGGCTTTTCCAGGCATGGAAATGGCATGGCATGTCATGGCTTGGAAAATCATGGAAATGGCATGAAAATAGAATGGTATGGTAAGGCATGGAGATGGTGTGGCAATGGAATGGCTTGGAAAGGCATGGAATGTAAACAAATGGAAATGGCGTTGTTATGAGGAAAATCTCTATATGTTCAGGGTAAGCCACAATAGATGGATATGACTGCAGAAATCAACTCTATCCCAAAAACATGCTATATAAACTAATGTGCAAGCGATATAAGATAGGGACCCACCTCATCCAGATGTTTGATGATGTCTAGCATTGAGCACTTTGAACCAAAGCTTTATACCTGCAACAAGTTCTCAACAAACAAGCAGAGCAATCATATAGTGATACTATAAAAGGTTAGCACATTAGATAGCATAATCCATTAATATAAAAAACAAACATGCCCATGGATAATAACTCATATATTTGCAAGATATCAATTGGACGGGAAGAGAGTGTTTCTATTAATAAAAGATCAGGAGAAGTGAAAATATTACAGACTTCTGTGTTAGCACGGTTTGGAACCGAGAAACCAATTTCCTTCCAGCTGGGCCTCCACCACTTCAATCCTCCACCAAAGGCAAGCTCATAGAAGGGAGACAATGAGGTTCTTCGTCAATAAGGAAAGAGATGGGGGGATGAACACTATGTTCAGACTTAAAGGACAAAGGGATCCAGACTCAATATGAAGTAATAATTTCTCCAGAGTAACTTTTCTCTCAAAGTTGAATTCTTTCTTCTCCTTTTCCATAGCTCGAAATTGGCCTCTTTATAGCCTTCAAGATGCAAATGAAGGGTCGATTTAGAACGTTTCCAGTATATGGAAGGCCAAAGATCAGAGATCTCCTATCGTGACATGGAAACTTGACATTTAATTTTGATTTTCTGGCACAAATTCGTATGTACGCGAGCTGTAGTGGAGCAGCCTACGTATACGCTTGTTGTATAAGGTGCAAGATGCATACAAGTGGAAAAATGTGTATTTTTGTCTTTGGATTTTATCAACAGGGAAGATAAGTCTGCATAGGGAAATGGAGTAAGGCCCTCTCTGCATGATTTCATAGGGTGAGAAAAATATTTCTCTAACAGATGCCCCCTAATGTGTGAGGTTAGAGGAGTATTTGTGATGGCTGAAATACATTATAAATAACCCATAAATGTATTGGTAGAGAACCAGCTGGACAAACTCAGTTGCTCATTACATTCTACATTGACTTTGCATGCATGGTTGCCAAAAATACATTGCAAATCCATGTGAAAATATACCAAACAAGTGTTCATGGCCATGAATAGGAAAATACAAATGCAGTTACATGCCAATAAATGTCATAGTCAAGAAAAAGGCCCAATAGAACCAGTCTCAATAACCAATCTAAATATATCTATATACCATGGAGTACAATCTAATCTCCCATGATCACTGAAGTCATATAGGTACTGGTCCAATGAAAAGGAAACAATGATGTAGGAAAGCTACGACCATGTAGTGATGTCTTCAAGTCTTCTAAACAATCTGCCAAAGGTGAAAGTCTACATCATGTGAATAAAGGAGGTTAGGTCGAACACAACGAGATATTGTTTGATTACTAGTCATTGAGGTATACCATTAACAAACGCGAGACAACCTATCGATAATGAAAGTATGTATCAAGGCACCGAGTACATTCTTACAAGTGTGAATAAAGGAGTCGATGTCGAACACCTGAAGAATCCATCGATCAGGAGACATTGATGTATTCCCAAATATTGATGGCGAGAGGGCCTTCCATGGCTGACTGGAAGCATCAAGGTACTCAAAAGACTCTAGGTCCCGTTTCCAGAATAAATGGGCTGAAGTCGATGGAAAGAGACCCGCTGAAAGGAGAGAATTAAGGCATCTCTTATCAGTCAACACGAGGTACAAAGAAATATCTTCATGATGTGGTGTAAATCATACGAAAAACATATTCATGAACCAACGACCCTATGCATATTTCGCATGTGCCAAGTGTAAGCGGTACACGAAAAAGACCCTCTGAATAACAACCAATGATAAAAATTGTTGACAAAGGAGAGGAAACCACCCATAAGGATAATGGCATCCAAGACACTGCATGAATCCCAATGTGTGAATAGATGTCTTGCTGTCGAACACAAGGGAAACCACCCAGTCAGTGACCAATGATGAAATGTCGACTATTGGGTTCAAGGTTACCTACCAATGATGAAAGTAGGGCCAAGGTGCACGATGGGACTATAGTATCATGTGATTCTGAGACAAACTGAGGTTATGGCCAACATGAAAATTCAAGAGTTCTGAGGAGTGGCCAACACAGGTCGAAAGACTTCCTTTGAAAAAGAGAATGAGACATATGGAGGACTCTGACAGTATAGACCTAATGATGAAACCATAATATGCAGGAGACATCAATAAAATTTTCTATAGGGACTGGAAGAGTAACCAATCGGTAGAGAAGACTTTGTAATGAGCTCAACTTCCTAAGGCCATGCTAATCCAAAACTTATGATGATGAATAGACTCAAATAACTTTGTGCTATGTTGAAGGACGACACGACTATTGTCGATACAAGATAATACTCCCTTCCCGCCCGGTTTCTTTTGTTTTTTCATAGACAAATGAATGCTATGATACAAAGGAGGAAACGAGTGTCTGAAGTAAGAAAAAATAGTTCCAACAATAGAACATACCTATGCTCAATGCAGGGAAGTGCATGCAGAAGATGGACACTCAAGGGAATGTTCCCTCCTAGGTATAGGGTGTCAAATTGCGAAGGATATAAAAAAGGATCTGCTTGTTTGAGGATGCAAAACTGCTGAGGAAAATAGTTTATAATGAAAAGAGAGAAACGACTATAGGCTCAATACTACAAGCAAGGGCATGAGATGCAATCACAACTTAATGCCAAAAAATGTCCTTTTTTATATCTTTTAATCTACTTGGTGTGAAAAAGGGATAAACTTGTGCCAAATAGATGTCTTTTCAAAACCAATTTTACGAGTGTGAAAGAGACAAGTTCACTCAGAAATATATATATTTTTTTATAACGAGTCGCAAAAGAGCTTAACTAAGACTCACGACCTTTAAAATCCAATTTAACGAGTGTGAAAGGGACAAATCACTCGACAATCTTTTCGCTTTTTAGACGAGTTGGAAAAGATCTTAAATTAGACTCATTTGGGATTCCTCGAGGTATAAGGCCGCATGTTTATGAATGAGAAATGAGGCTCAGCATAAATTCAAGTACGATTTGTGAGGGACTCTCGGTCCTATGAAAAATCTTTGCATGGGAACCAAATGTAGTGGGGGTTCTAACTAGGGCACCCATGTTTGGTAAGTCTCTACCACTTGATAATGACATGACTTTATAGCAGATGGAAGGTTCTATGTCGCAAAAAATGGGTTTGTACCTAGGGCATAAAGAGTGACAGTTATAGGATAATGTGAAAATGCATAGTGGAGTGGATACCTATCCTATATGTTGGGTAATGAAAATACCTACCCATGGTGAMAAACGGTCGACATAACAYTGAAATCYGCAAGAATCGTTGGTTAAAAMTGCAAAAACCAACTCGATCCACCTTTGTATTAGTCCAATAGGTGAAAAAAATGGCTAAAAACTATAGAAAGTGGGTAAAAATAATTTATAAATAGTAACAAAATAAAAAATTACTATGCCATTTTGAGTTTTTACCCAACTAATGCTAATTGGACCAAAATACCTCTAGGATTCAAACGGTGATTTCAGGAGCATCGGGAAAGGAAATTACGAACCGTCTGAATCAGGTAATTCTTGTTCTCTTCCTCTTCAAATTCAGTGGATTAAAATTTTGAATTAGGTTCCAATGTTTTAGTTATTGAGGGTGAAAAATGTATATTTTGATATACACGAGCTAGTTTTGATTAGGTCGCATATATGGCAAGGTATACACCCATGTGGGAGCTACAGGGGGTGTATATCAAGCCCTACACGCGAATGTATGTAAATTAGGCTGCGTACATGCATGAAAACAATCCTTTTGAAGGGTTCTAACTTAAAATTTTATTTGTCTTTGACATGATGGTTCTTGAATGGAGAGAGTGAGAGCATGAGGAGGTCAATGTTGCTGTAGGTCGAGATCTGGGGGCCCAAATGGACTTAAAGCAATATGGATTGTATAAGTTTTGGGCGCTCAAAGGAATGAGAACCTGGGTGAGGTTGCTTGAGATGTTGGTGGTTTACTGCGACCCTAAGAGTGAGAGATTCAATATCGATGGGAAACCATTGAAAATTGAAGTAGAGGACATTTACTTTCTGACTGGTCTATCACATCAGGGAGAGGTTGTAAACCTCAAATCAAAGGGAAATAAATGATCTCAGTCTGAAGATCATTTTCCCAGTATTGACCAGGATCATCAGTTCAGCCTCGTTGAACCAGGCATCAAGTTTTCTCATGTTCTATGCAATGCAGTGTATGAGACCCACAGTATATGACTGGTGTACCTCACTACTGGAAAATATGAAGAGCCAGCTGATAGAGTGCAAAGAAGGAAGCAAAATAAATTTTGGGTTTTCCTCTATCCTATGCAATTTCATTTTCGAGAGAGTTCCAGGTCTAGGAACTAGAGTCGACATTCTTTCTAGAGGACCTCACGATCCATCCATGGCACGGTGGACCGAGGTAATGAGGCAACAGGGGGGAGGTAGGGTTCCAACACCCTACAACGAGGACTTCTTCTACTAGTCGCAGCAACAGGTCATCGCTCTGGATGACTATCCCTACGAGGGGATCGACTTCAGAGGAGATCCAGACATGCCACTCCCACTAGGGACTTCCTACGATGACATAGGTATGTCAAAATGTTTTTACATATTTCATTTTTTTGTTTTTTAGTATAATTAGGAAAAAAATATTTTTGAATGGTGCTTAAGTATTGACTAGAGATTTTTGCAACACAGACATGGTTCCGCGATGGCCAGAAGGATTCCCTCAACATTGACGGAGGAATCAGGGAGATGAGGCGGTGAGAGGAGAAGCCAAGAGGGTCCTAAAAAATTTGCAGGGCAACCTGTCACGTTTGAATCACAAGATACCCATCGTTCAGGTAGAGGATCTGCCAAAAGCCATGCAGCGACAGGTGGTTGGTGTACCCAGGGCATGGGTATGACTCTTTGAGGGTCTTGCAAACATCATGGTTTTCTACCATGAAACACATCCGGCGCCACAGGCATAAATTTCGTGGGATATTGTAATACCGACTGTATATGTGTATTGAGGGTAATAGCCCTAATTGTGTACTATAAATACCATATTTTTTGAAATATATAAAAAGGGATATTCAACTTTACTTATATTTTACAATGTGTACATTGATGAGATGGTTTTCTTTGCTTTAGTTATGTGACAAATGCCAATCTAAAACAAAATTAGCATAAGCATCAGATACATGATTGGAACTCCTAGGAATATGATAATATGTAATAAAATCAAAATTTCGTTCTAAAATACATACCCATAGGAATCGTCGTAGTAAAGTAGGATCATGCACGCGGTAACTGTCGTTGAACTGACATACTACTAACTAGTAATCCAATCGAACTTCTAATGAATGAATTCCATATGAGATAGCATCGTGAAAAAATTCTATAACGACGTTATAGTCGGCCACATTGTTTGTGGATGGCCCTAGGCATACGCCACCTAAAGACACCAGTAGACCCTTGGGTGAATAAACCACCCAAGCAGTGGAAGCCAAATTCCATGTATGACAACTGTCTCCATCTGAAAATCCTAGGTAGGTCAAAGAGTCCATTGGCATCTGCCAACCAAGTGAAAACTCGATAAGCAATCTAAAGATGAAATAAAAATATATATACACTAAATTACATTAGTGTACAGAGAGTTTTGCCCAAGCATGAGGATCAAGCATAGTATCTTTTCAAGTAGAGCCCATTTCTGGGCTTAGCCAACCGATTCCCCTCATAAGCTTCTAACTCATAGGCTCCTTTATCTAGAAAAAATAGCACAATGTAAGGACCGTACCACATGGGTTTAAACTTGCATTTCCCCAGTGGTTCTTTGGCTTGATCATACAAGAGGACCAAGTCACCCTCAGCGTACAACCGAGGGAAGACAGAATTATCATACTGGACCTTGACACATCTTTTGTTCTCCTTGATAGCCATAGAGACGTCTCAAATCTGCTCATCAAGACTCTCTAGGTTCACAAGGCGTCTCTCAAGATCGGAATTTTCAAGTAGGAGCGCGACTGCAAACTTAAGAGAAGGGATCTTGCATTTAATAGGTAAAATCGACTCCACACCATGTACTATCTAGAAAGGGGAAAATCCATTGGCAGTCTTGAACGAGGTTTGGTATGCCGAAAGTGCAGGATATAGCATGATGTGCTAGTCGGACTTACTCTGACTGGCCATTTTTTACAAAATGGTCTTGAGAGACTTGTTGACGGCCTCTACTTGTCCATTTTCCTGGGGATAATAAGGAGAATAATGACCATGTATAAACCCCATATTAGCTGGTAGTTCTTCCATCATTTCATTCTGAAAGTGACTGCCATGATCAGTGGCAATCTCACTTGGGATATCGAACCGAGAGATAATTTGATTGAATATGAAAAAGGCTGCAGTCTTCCCATCGTATTTAAAACTATGCATGGCCTCGACCCACTTAGTAAAGTAGTCGACGACCACGAAAATGTGTTGATTCCCCCCAGCTAAAGTTCGATTGCAATCGAAGAAGTCCACCCCCTAATTAGTGAAGGGACTGACAGTAATGATAGTGTGAAGAGGGGCTGGATGTGAACACATTTTCCGAGTGAAAACCTGGTAGGCATGGCAATTCTTAATATCTTCAGCGCAATCCTTAAATATAGTAGGCAAGAAATAATGGGCTTGCAAACGTTTTTGGGATATCGTAAGCTTGGATAGATGACCACCACAATCCCCACTGTGGTAATCATTCAGGACAGACTCGGCTTTTCTGTGAGTTAAACAACGATGCAAGATATCATCTATTCCTTGGTGATACAAAGTATCACCGACGATGGTATATTTCTTATATTGGTATCTAATATGTCGTCGGTCATTGCGTGAGAGATGTTGAGGGAAATTCAAGGTCTAAAGATAGAGAAAAATGTCTCCATACCAAGGGTCAAATGACGAGACAAGAAAAACATGTTTGTCCGCAAACGATTCAACATGGTTAACATCCTCATCTAATCTTGGAAAATCAGATATTAACTCCGCAAAGACTAGGGATTTCTTGGATTTCGCGGAAGTGAAATCAAGATCAAACTCTTGTAAAATGAAAATCCATTTATTATATTTCCCCCCTATGATACGTCGGGTAAGGATGTATTGAAATGGATTGACATCAGCAACCACAATAGTCTTGCAAAGTAATATATAATGACGCAAACGATGGACTGGATGAATGACAACCAAAGCTAGATTTTCAACGTGAGTATAATTAAGTTCAGGGCCAAGTAAAGTTCGACTAAGATAGTAGATGACGTGCTCGTGGAGCTCATCATCATCTTGAACTAGAACCATACCAATAGTATCTTCAGACACGACGATATAAATTAAATAATCTCTATTTTAGTCTGGAGGCTTCAATAGAGGCATCGACACTAAAGATTTCTTCAAAGCATCAAAGGAATCTTGGGCTCACTCATCCCAGATAAAAGGCCCAGTGTCCTTATTCAAAAGACGCATGAAACATTTAGTGATAGTGGCATAGTTCACTATAAACCAATGAAGAAAGTTAGCTTTCCCCTGTAAACCTTGAAGTTGTCTAATCGTGTGCAGGGGAGGCAACTGAAGTATTTCCTCAACCTTAAGTGGATCCACCATGATCCTGGTCTTAGACACTAGAAATCCCAGAAGATGACCAAACTTAACTCAAAAAATGCACTTGTGAGGGTTCAACCAGATTCTATAATAACGACATCTTTCAAAAACAAGGCGAAGGTGTAGAATGTGATCTGCTCTCTTGCGAGATTGAGCAACAAGATCATCAAGGTAATCTTCGACTATGTGTTTAATATCATGAAAATTGAAATTCATGGCACATTTAAATGTTTCTTCGACATTTTTAAGGCCGAAAGGAATTTTTCGGTATGCAAAGGTACCCTAAGGAAAAATAAATGTCGACTTGTGTTGATCCTCGGGTTTGATTTGAATTTGGTTATACCCTAAAAATTCATCCATGAAAGAAAATACTTCGCTTCCCGCACACTCGTCGAGGATCTAAACGATGAAAGGTGTGGGAAAGTTATCTTCAGGATAGGCCTTGTTTAGGCCACGAAAATCCATACATACACGGATGGTTCCTTTCTTCTTATCTACAGGAATGGGGTTGGATACCCATTTAGTCAAAGGAACTGGGTAGATGAAGCCAACATTAAGTAGCTTCTCCACCTCTGCCTTAATAGTAGGGGACTTTCAAGGGTTGACAACTCTAAGATGTTACCGAATAGGTTTAACATCCAGACAAGTTTTAATCTCATGTTCGAAAATACGAGGGTCTATTCCTAGAATCTGTTCATATGAGAAAGAAAATACGTCTCAGAATTCTTTGAAGAACTCGGTGTAGATCAAGATTTATTTTAGCGAACAATCTGCACCGATATTTACATTTTAAACCTTTCCAAGCATACGAGAGATGTCAATCGTGAGTAGGAGAAATACTCGCCATTTATCCTTCAACATAAATGTCGTTCGTATCAAGTGGAACTATGTCGTGACTGACTATCTCACTCAAAATAGATCGAAAGTCATCTTGTTTGATTCTTTCAATATCTGGGAGAAAATAAGAGTGGTGATGCATATCATCCCAAGGTTTTTCAAAACCACTCATGGATTCTATGATGTCTTCATCCAAAGAAAAATTCCCATCGATGCAATCATGTGAACACGACAATGAAGTGGCCCACATGGGCCTAGAAATGGGATCCTCCTCATCCATCGGCAAGGGAACAGGATCAGGATCGACGGAAGAGTTGAGAAAAGATTGATACACAATCTCCACTACTGATAGTGGCATGTCCATTCTAGCATACAACTGACCTTCACAAGACAAAGTCGGGGAAGGTAGGGTCCACAGATCACTAAAATAAGAAGTGTGGAAAGGAATGGACCTCCATATTAAGACGAGCCTAATGGACATGGCATAAACATGATGGCTCGGTTCCAAGAAGTTGAAAGTACCCATAATATAAGAATACATTCTGACACCGATATTCTCAGCTATCGGCTGAGAATTGTTGATCGCTGGGATCAACATTCCAAGAGATGCATTAGGACTAGAGCACGCAAAGGATAATTGATCGATCATCACAATCTTCCCTTCATGAGGAAAAAAAAGAGAATGGAAGATGGATGACACGATGATGATCATGGAATAAGTCCAATTGTGACCTAGTAACAGATTATAATCAAGAGGCGCATCAACTACCTCTACTTCCACCTCTACCGTCTTCCCACCTCACTGGACCAGAAAGGCACGGAGAATACCGTGAGGGTGGAAGGAATGACCGTCAAAATCAATCAACATGTTCGATGACTTGGAAAGAGTCAGAGAACAGAGAGATTTCCAATAGACCAAGGACATCAAACATGTAGTAGCACCTTCATCAACAACCGCACGTTTGATGGTATACTTTGAGTACTCCACATGGATTTGGAAAGTCACATGGTAAGGCAAGTCGGGCTTAACATCTGTGACGTCAAACTTGATAACTTTTGAGCCAATGGGTTCTAGAGCTCCTAAAGTAGAGAGTAAGGCATTCCTCTGTGAAGGACACATCTAGAGTACCTCCAAAGCTGACCTCACACAAGGGATTTGACCTAGGTCCTCAACAATAGAGTAGTTATGGGCAGATCTAGCATTTGGATTATGGGTAGAGCGCTTGAGTACTCCTTTTGGAATACGAGGCAGTGACTTTGGTTTCTCAATCTGTAAAGTTGTCTCCAGAGGAGGAGGAGGATATTCTAGACTAGTATGATCTTTTTTAGAGCTATAGTCTCGAGATCGAGTGGATAAATTAAATTTTGCATTGACCATATTGATACATAAACGTTCGACATCGTGCGACTACTGGTTTTGACCTCCACCAGCCACATTTCCAGCATTTGAGGAGCTTGAGGCTAGGTGTTGATTATGTGGGAATGGATTCATCATCTCAACAGGATATTGAGCTAATATCCTCGCAGCTTCTACAATCTTGGGGCATAAATGGGTAAGGTGATCATCTGTGAAAATCTTACAGGGAAACTTCACCTTACATTTTTCTCGTTTTCCCTCTCCAACATTACTACCCGTCTTCTCATTATTATTATTTTCCTTGGGTTTATTACCATTTTTCCCACCCTTCCGATTGTTACGTCCTTTCTTCTTATTCCCTCTTGGTTGTTGGTTACCATTCAGGTTGGCCGACAATTGCACAGAATGTACATTCACCTACTAAGTGGGGCTAGAATACACAAATGAGGTTGGTCCTCTTGCAGACTAGCTTAGAGACAATTATTGCATCTGGCTTGTCACCGAGTCTGCGGACTTTACATTGGCAGCACTTACAATGCCATCAACATGAGGTCCAGTCTTTTTTTACGGGTCGTAAGTTGACCGCGGTTCTTCTCGAAGAAGGTGATATAACATCCCAGATTGAGCATATATCAAGTCTAGTTGTTGGGCTCTAAATATTGCTTCTTCCTCAGTGGTAACCTCGGAAGTGGCAATGTCCTTCGAGATAGGAGGGTGAAAATAATTAAGAAACCATTCTAAAAGAAAGGTCATGGGTATAGGGGTCTTAATCAACCTCTTCCATCTACGCCACTCCTGAATGTGGTCCAATATATGAGTGGCGGTATCCTGGCGTAAATCTGACAACAATTCTAGGCCAGCATCATAACGGATGGGAAAATGGAGGTGGTTAAGAAAGAACATTAACAACTAACTAAAAGTCCCATATGCCCCCCTAGGTAGCTCAATATACCATTTCCCAGCAACTCCGATGAGGGTGCATTGAAATAATCTCAAACAAAAAGAATTGTCATTAAGGGAGTTCGATGAGAACCAAAGGTGAAAGGTAGTGACATGATCATCGGGATCCTCTCCATTCTTACCCTTAAATTTTAGGATGTCCAAATGAAGTTTGGTGGGGATGGGGGACCATGTAGGATCGTGAATCATAGGGTCATTCAATAACTTAGACAAATCTGGAAGATTAAGCGTGGCCAGAAAAGGGAGACGGGGTTGCGACATCTGGACCCAACCTCCTGGGAAATATTTTTCTTGCAAATTTGCAGGCCATACAGGGTTCTGGTAACACCATGGCCTTGTCCAGCATTATAATGCCCTCCTCCAAGATGATTCATATAAGGTTGGTTGGGCATTATTCCAGCAATAATGTTCTGTTGAGGGTTATAGAAATTTCCCCCAGTCGGATTAGATCTGGGTTGGGGGTTGCCAAAAGAGTGAAACTGACCTCCTTTGGGTGGTAACCAGGAGGATAGAAGTGTATTCATCATGCCAAAAGTATTGGTTGGAATTTGTGTCGAGGATGTAGGTTTGTAGGATGGAACTTGAGCCAAAGATGGTCCGCTATGTTGGTTATTCCACCCATAAGTAGGAGGATTGGACCCAGGGTTAAAGCAGGGATGCCTCCCATATTAGGAGTCATTTGGAGGATTTGAGATCCACCAAACGAAAAAGCAGTGTAAGGAGTTGTACTACCCCCAAGCCCAATTCTAGCATTAAGGCTAGTAGTTGGGATGGAGTTCGAAAACTATGAAGTAAAGTTGGGCATACCATAAGAAAATGGACTAGAAGCCATAGGGATGGACTGAACATTGTAGCTCGGTGAGTGACCAAGAGACCCAAAAGGGTTCGAGGAAATATATTGAGCATTTACTCTAAGAGGAGCCATATTAATGATAGGTGCCTCCGACACTACAACCATAGAGATTGCAAGAGTCGAAGGGGTTCCATTAACTATAGTAGGTATGAGGGTCGAAGGGCTCCTAGTGTTCTGAAGACCAGATTTAGTACTCATCCTTGTAGAATCACAAGTATGAAGGGTGGATGTGTATGTACTACTCCAAATAAATGTACTCCTTTTAGAATGAAAAGACTCGAAATCTAGTGGTAAATGTAACAAGCGACGGGACTGGTGGGGAGGCTGGTCTGACTCCATGATGAATTAAGACTCTAAACATTAAAAAATATATCCTAAGGACAACTAGTAGTAAAAGAACACACCAAAAGTCAAACGGACAAAATGCATGCAAACGGGGTAAAGTGGTTGAGTGGCCTCCCTCCCTAAAGAAGGTATGTCTCGCCCAAGAGGAGCCTGAGACTCCCTAATAAAGATCAAAGGTAACTAAATCAGTTATAAGCACCCTCGTGGGCTTAACAACCAGTCGGTCAGATCCCCCCAGAGATGTAATCCTCCATAAAGGTTGTGTGTTGTCTGACCCTTATCTAGCCTAGGGTACCTGAAGAATAATCCCTGCAAGTAACCTATGAGACACCCAAGTCAAGAAAATAATAAACCACTGTATAATCGATGCACATGCAAGAATTTGTAAGTCAGGTGCACCGTATGGGCAGGGTAGCAAAGCCCAAAACCTTGAAAATACCACCTCTCACAGAGGTAAAGGCACCAACAAGATCCTCAGATATGAATAGATCCCCAGAAATATCTCTAACGCTAGGAAGGTATCGGGGGAATATCCCTTCAACCAACTTCGCATGACTTCATGATTAAATCCGATGTGAGCGGAGCCTCCTGATCTTACCAATTATACAATGGATTTATCCACTCCTGACTCAAACACATATGTTGATTTAATTGCCTTGGAGAAGTTTACTCACAAAAGCCTATTCCAAGGCACTAAATCCTAGGCTAGTTTGTGCACTCTAGAAAATAAAATTGTTACTAATAAATTTTAAATTATAGCATTGATTTTATGGCCATGATTACTCAAAAAGGTATGGTAGTTATGACTCTACAAGAAAAGTAAATATAAAAATAATGCGAAGTCCTAACTTTAAATTTCGATGAATGATATGCTTCTAAAAAACAATGCAATTTTCAAATTCAACTCTGCAATTCAAAAGTAAAAATGCAATCTTTCACTATATGCACTAAGCTAATGGTAAAGATTCAAAAGACAAAAATGACAAGCAATGCAAAATGCCTATTTTTTTTGTATTTTCAATATATCAAAACTGAAAATGAATGGACTGAAAAGTAACTTGATATATAACCCTAATGTGTATAAAAGAGATAACTCAAGAAGGATACCAAGCAACAAAACACCCAACCCAATGTGCAAGGACAATAAACAATGAAAAGATGAAGAGAAAAACTTTGCCCAGAAATTCAACCAAAAGAGGGTTTCATGTCATCCCACAAGCACTCAATAGGCACTACAAAGACCCAAGAAGGCTCAATAAGCATCAAATCCCACCCAACAAACACCAGACTAGGACAAAAGGCAAGGAAAATTGATGTACGTGACTGTTTGGGAAAACAGAGCATATATACGTAGCTTGCAGTGAGACAACCCGCGTGTATACGTGACTATCAAGGAAAAGGCACGTATATGATTTAAAACAAGGATAGGCAAGGGAGAAAGGCTGAAAACTCAGACCCAGAGTGAAGAGGAGATGTCACGCAATGACATGACAAAAAATACAATAGAAATGAGAGAAATCTAAGGAGAAAGGTACTTCAAACCCTAAGAAAGAAGATTCATCCCCAGTATGGTCGCCAATTCTGTTACGAGGAAAATCTCTCTATGGCTAGGGTAAACCAAAATAGATGGATATGACTATAGAAATCAAATCTATCCCAAAAACATGCTATGTAAACTAATGTGAAAGCGAGATAAGATAGGGACCTACCTCGTCCAGATGTTTGATGATGTCCACCGTTGAGCACTTTGACCCAAAGCTTTATACCTGCAACAAGTTCTCAACAAACAAGTAGAGCAAGCATATAGTGATAATATAAAAGGTTATCACGTTAGATAGCATAATCCATTAATATACAAAACAAGCATGCCCATGGATAATAAATCATATATTTGCAAGATATCAATTGGACGGGAAGAGAGTATTTCTATTAATAAAAGATCAGTAGAAGTGAAAATATTACAGACTTCTGTGTCAGTACGGTTCGGAAACTGAGAAACCAAGTTCCTTCCAGTTGGGCCTCCACCACTTAAATCCTCCACCAAAGGCAAGCTCATAGAAGGGAGACAATGAGGTTCTCCATCAATAAGGGAAGCTCTTGGGGGATGAACACTGTGTTCAGACTTAAAGGACAAAGGGATGCAGACTCAATATGAAGTAATCATTTCTCCAGAGTAACTTTTCTCTCAAAGTTGAATTCTTTCTTCTCCTTTTCCATAGCTCGGAATTGGCCTCTTTATAGCCTTCAAAATGCAACTGAAGGGATGATTCGGAACATTTCCAGTATATGTAAGGCCAAGTATCAGATATCTCTTGTCATGACATGGAAACCTGACATTTAATTTTGATTTTCTGGCACAAATCCTGATGTACACGGGTTGTAGTGGAGCAACGTACGTATATGCTTGTTGTATAAGGTGAAGATGCGTACAAGTGGAAAAAATTGTATTTTTGTCTCTAGATTTTATCAACAGGGAAGATAATTTTTCATAGGGAAATGGAATAAGTCCGTCTCTGCAAGATTGCATAGGGTGAGTCAAATATTTCTCTAACAAGTGTGGAAATGGAATGGAATGGAAATGGCATGGCATTGAATGGCATGTCAAGGAAAGACATGCCATGGCATGGCATGGAAAAGAATGACATGACAAGGCAAGGCATGTAATGGAAAGGAAATCTATGACATGGAAAGGCAAGGAATGGCATGGCATGGCATGGAAAGGAAAGGAAATGACATGGCATGAGATGCGTTAGAAAGGCATGGAAGTCACATGGAAATGGGATGGCATGGAAACACATGGAAATGGGGTGGAAATGACATGGCATGGCATGGCAAGGAAATGCATGTAATGGCATGGCATGGAAAGGCAATCCATGCAATGGAAAGGAAAGGAATTACATGGAAAGGCAAGGAATGACATGGCATGGCATGGAAAGGAAAGGAAAGTCATGACATAGCATGGCATGGCTTGGAAAGTCAAGGCACGAGATGGCATGGCATGGAATGGAAACTCAAGGCATGGAATGGCTTGACAAGGCACGCAAACTTTTTCACCTACACTTAAAATGTCATAAACACTTCATTGGATGGAAACGAACTTTGTGATATAAATTTAAGTCATATGTCCCTAGATTTTTTTTTTGTTTCTTTGGATGAGAAAGGTTTCTTTTTTTGTTATTCTTGTTTCATTCTAATCCACATTTTTATTTGAATTTTTCCTTCCATAATGTTATTGAAAGTTATATTTATTGTTCTATATGTTAAAATGGGAAGCTACATGATAAGAAATGGGAAGATACATGACAATGGCATGGTATGGGATGGCTTGGAAAGGCATGGAAATGGGATGCCATGACATGGATTGGAAAGGCATAACATTGGCATGGAAATCCATGGAAAAGGCATGACAATGGCATGGCATGGAAAATTATGTCACTGGAAAGGCATGGAAATGGCATAGAAATGGGATGCAATGGCATGGAATGACAAGGAATGGAAATGGAATGGAAATGGCATGGCATGGAAATGAATGGAAATAGCATGGAAAAGGCATGGAAATGGCATGGAAATGGCATGAAAATGACATGGAAATGGCATCGATTGGAAAGGTATAGCATTAGCATGGAAATCTATGGAAAAGGCATGACAATGGCATGGCATGAAAAAGAATGTCAGTGGAAAGGCATGGCAATGGCATATAAATGGGATGCAATGGCATGGAATGACAAGGAATGGAAATGGCATGGAAATGAATGGAAATAGCATGGAAAAGGCATGGAAATGACATTGCTTGGCAAGGCATGAAAATGTCATGGAAATGGCATGGCATGGCATGAACAGGTTTGTGGGATTGAGTTTGGGAGGGCCCTTTGTCTCCTTGTGTGCTCTAACCCAAAAATTGGGTAGGAATGTGCAATAAAATCTCATAGATGGTGAAGGCAAAAGAATAATGATTTCAAGTCTCCCTCGAGGAATTTTGGTAGAATAGCATTACTTTCTATGGTGTGTCATGAAATGTAACCTAAAAATATTTATTTGTAGGTGGAAAAAAATAGAAATTATAAGATCTAGTTTCCATGTGAACTCTCTCATTGTATTTATCAAAATAAAAAAGTTTAGTGGACATCATGGAAGAATGAATAATTTTTATTAATAATTGATGGGTTTAACAAAATTTACATATATCCACTACACAACCTAAAAAAACATGAGTGCATTAATGAGTCATTGACTAGTCTTTTTGGAATTGACGAAGTGTTACACATAAATAAAATGATTGTATATATGTCATCCATAGAAAGAGGGGAATAATGTGTGTTCCAAAGAAAATTGTCAAATTATGGATTGAATCAACTAAGAAACTAACAATTAGGATTCTCAAAGGAATGTCAAGGGAAGACTAGAGTTTGAAGATCCCAACTTGTAACAACTCATGATAAGATATTGGTAGGTGCATGTACTTCAAATTCTAAATATATATGAAGTGTTTGGGTTGTCCAAATATTATGTAATTTCATAATTGAATTTTAGTTTATGCCTTCTTCATAGCTAAGTAATTTTAGTACTAGTTATGGAGGTTAATTTGACATAACATTGAAATGAGATTGTTAAGTCATTTACAATTATGTAGAAGATAAATGAGAAAATTTCTTTCTATAAAAAGTATTGCAATATGTAATTTTTTAGGTCACAATATTTTAAAGTGACCACTTGGATTTAAATGGAGATAATTCAAGAGGTATTCCATATTGTTGGTTGTGAGTTAGAATATGGATATCCACAAGATTCATGCAAATAATTCAGAAGAAATGATCTATTGATGATGTAGAGATACATGGTTGATTAGCAAGCAATGCTACTTGAGAACCATTAATTTCTTATGGATTTATCACTTAGCAATATTTTCCAACATAAGATATTCATTAATGCATAACACAAGTATTTATAATGACTTTAAAATAAAATCAAGGGATTATACACATAAAATTCATACACTTTGAAATTCAAATACCTTGAAATTCATATATTCATCAACATAAAATGTAGAAACAATGAGATTCATAAAAAAATATGCCATAAAATGTGTGTGTATATATATTCAACATCGTCTAAATTGTACATTTTTTACAAAATGGAACCTCATGCCCAATATACAAAGCGGCATAAAGTGATCTAACATAAAAAATCATCCATATGGTGGCCTAGATACAAAATGGTAGTAGTTATTCAATCATTGACCATTGACACCCTCACCACCCTGAGGATCATCCTAGAAATCTATCTTTCTTCTCTTGTTTGAGCAATCACCTTGAGAGGTTCTAGGTCTAGGCATGCTTCTATGCTCCCGAGACTACACAAAGACAAAACATTTTTATAAGTTTTTTTCCTCAATGGATTAATAGACATACAAAATTATACTTTGTAATTTAACCTAAGACAACTCACTGCATATGCTATTGTCAATCGTGAGGGTGTTACCATCCTCTATGACCCAAATATATCTGCAATGCCAATCTACATCAATTACAAGGATCAATTCAAGAAACTTAAAAAAATATGCATAAAATAAAATTCATGATACATAAAAAATTATCATCAACACATTATCTCACCATGAATATCTCGGGCCTTGATGGAGATTCACTGGAAAATGGAGCACTAGGTTGTACACCCTGCTCTGAGGAAACCTCTACTTTGGTAGACTTGGTAGATGGGGCCAATGTAAATGGTGGTGGGGGTGGGTGGCATACAGGTACATCCACTGTAGATGGATGTGATGGAAGAGGTGGTGCAGATGGGTGGCTTGCATGTGAATCTAATGAGGATGCGTGAAATAAGACAGATGTTGGGGGTGACCCCCACATGCTGTAGAAGTGATCGTAATTCCCTAGGCCTGGATAAAGGTAACCTAGAAAAAAGGCCTAGGTGCCCAGCGAGTGCAATAGTAATATATCTAACAAATATTTCTGCAGTCTACATGCATATTGATAATATTGAACTATTAGTACCAAATAGTAAAATTTAAAAACATAAACATAAAATTTTTGAGAATTATACGATATTTAACTGTACACATGGTACATGTGATGTAGGTGACATGTCAATCCCAAATGGACATTCCTCGACATCGCCTACTCCCAAATCCTATAGACACACAAGAAACTAAAAAATTTCAATATGTCATAAAATAAAGAAATGAGGGATGGTGAATTTATAAAATGTGACACATACCAATGTGTGGGATGCGCCCAATGAGTAGGCTTCCTCTACTGCTGCATTAGTGGTGGGGCTAGGCACTAATGCATCCATCAACGTAGAGGGTCTATTTCTTATACATAAAAATTGCAAAACAACATATAATAAAAAATGTATATAAATACATATAATACAAAATAAATATATAACGATGAATAACATAGAGAGGGTTAAGATACTAACCTCCTCCATGAAGCTATGTTGTCCATTGGGCTCTATAGGCCCATAACATGTCTTCCTACAACTAGAGAATATATGAGGCTCATATGGATGATTTTTATTTCCATGTTCCCTCTCCTTACTGTACTCTATTATGCATGTTGAAGATCCAACCCCTCTATCAATATCACTCAAAAGCACCTCCTGTCAAGATAGTGCAATAAATATATTGTGTTGCACTAGTCTATGAGTCAATGATGAAATGGCTAGTTTTACATGTTACGAGATCTCTACAACAAGAGGATGTTTGGTAGGGGGTTTAGCCCTTTACCTGGGGGAACGAGGACCTAACATGGGATTGTAATTGACATGCTCTCAGTCCTGTGCGGACCCTGGACCCAACCCTTGGAAGTCACCCATGTCAAATTAGTTTACATTCTTACCCAAAATAAACTCATCCCATAATTTTCTCAGAAAATATAAGGGCACATCCCTTTTATTGTAGATAGGTTTAAAAACTACCATATACCACCTATCCTTCCAATTTTGACTAATATCGGGATGGATGCACCAATCAATGGAGAGGTGTTTCTTGATTAATCATAGTTTTTGTCCATTTATAGGATCCCTAAAAATAGTCAATGTTTGTTGTTTTGAAATTCCCAAGTCTCTAATTTGGTTCTCTCCAAACCAATGCTATATTACTCATACATTCTTGCCCTATAATAAGAAACATAGGTCAATTTCCGTTGGGCACTTGCAATGCTTCACAATGATGTCCAAAGAAGTGGCCAAGGAGACTCTACTAGGCTCTCTAGTGTCCATTAATTGTTCCTCAAGGGTTCTTAATATGACCAACCCCTCATCAATTTGATTGTTTACATTGGGTGGTTATGGTGGGTTGGGGTTTTTCTCTCCTTGGTTTTCTTCTGAGTGGTTTACATTGTCTCCTGATTCCATTTTATTATATATGTTGCAATTTATTAAGCCATCACATGTAAATTAGGTTGATTTTTTAATTATAATAGAAAAGTACAAATTTCTTTAATTTAGGTTCTTGGGAGAAAAAGACTAAATTGGAAATGACTAAATTGAGATCAAAATAAAAGAAATCAAGCACACATAATTAGATTGGGACATGGTGGCAAGATCCTCACCTTCTTTCCCCTCTCTAGCTCCTCTCTATTTGATCAATGAGAATAAAAACACAAGCGCAATTTATGCTTAAAGCACAAATCACATCCATGGCCCTAGTATGAATGTTGATTTGAAAAAAAACCACGTAAAATAACTTTTTTTTATGCTCAAATTGTATTTTGTGATTTTATTTGTTAAGTTAGAAACAGTTTTTGGAACTCTACATGCCCAAAGCTTAACAAATACTTTTTGGAACTCAATATGCCCCAACCATGGCACACGATATTGAATAACCTTACATAATGGAGAGATTTAAGAGTCCATTGTATCAACAATTCATTTATATCACACTAGTTTATATATATTATTTTTTATTATTATATAAGATTTTGTTTTTCTTAAGATTTCAAATTTTTTTTTCATTTTCATTTATGAGAATTATTTTATTTTATGAATTTTTATTTGCAATTAAAATAATATATCTAATTATTATTATTATTATTATTAAAGTATAAATTACTTTTTTAATATAATTATCATTAAAAATATCATGATATTCAACATTAACCTATAAGAAAAAAAAAAAAAACTTTAATTTCAAAATATATTTTATTTTCAATATCATAAAAATATAAATTTAAAAAACTCGGATACCATTTTTTTGGGGGGGTACATTTTCAAAATATTTATAATTTCAATGAAATAAACAATATTTTAATTTTTAAAGGTTTAAAATTTACATGTTAATATTATCTTAATATTAACATGGGAAAGCTAAGGAAATTGAAGGTTACCAAGATGAAATTTTTAAAATCGGAGGGTCAATGCTTATCCCTCACATACACAAGCTCTTCAATTTAGCAGTCAAGCAGGGCTTCCATAAACCTGGGATGTAAAGCCTCATTGTTCCTATTTTTAAAAATGGGGATAGAAACATTCCCTTTATGTAACACACCCTGCCCCTGAGTATCTTCCATAGGGATGGGGCATCAAAATTTCACTCTCATTAACATTTCAAATCCTCTGTCTGAGGTATTCATCCTCTTCTACTTACCTGTATTATTATAATGACTACTACCAGGCTCAAATCCGAGCTTTGGGTTACAAGTTATGGCTTCCCAACTTTATTCGGGTGTTCATTGGTTGAGCGCCACATGGCGTCCACCTGAATCCACCTCACATGTATTGTATCCAAGTTCCTTCATCCACAATGGAAGTCCATCCACTGTCCACTCCCATGAATAGACTCAACCTTTGTCTAACACGAGGCATCTAACACACAGACGTCTAACATGCAGGTCAGTAGGAACTTTGGTTGTTTGGGGCTTCAGTGCTAAATGCCTCCTTACTGTCTATGCACAAAACCTTGCGGAGTCCCGAACTCCCAAAGTCCCATAAGCCTGCCATGTGGTTCTGACATTTGATCCTTTTGGGTCCCTCTATTACTCTACAACCCAAATCCTTCGGAGTCCCAAAGTCTCGAACTCCCAAAGTTCCGATCACTTCACCAACCACTTTGTCTAGGCAGACACGTACTAGGGGATGACACGTAGAAGGGCCAGGGGTGACACATGTCACGTTCCAATATGCATATAGGGTCTACGAAAATCATATATTGAGCTGACACATAGCACTTTGATCATGGGTCCACGTCACCCTAGTGACCTCGGCTTGCCACATCACACCAGACTGACAACCTTCTAACATCTCTCAAATATCACGGTCGAGATTTGGACATATGAATTCATAGATCCACGACTAATGTTACTTTGCGACTCTGGCCTTTGGGAGTTTTGCGATGCAAACTCCTCTTTTCTCCTTAAGTTGGTTAGTTTTGGGCTGACCAAAACCCAAATTTGATGGTTAGGAAAATTCCTGAAGCATCCTCAAATCGACGACTCTCATTACTTCGGGATTTGAAGCTTATCGACACAACACACCTCAAATTCCCCCAGAGTGCTGAGTATTCAAACTAAAGGATCTAACGCAACGCATCCTCTGTATATTGACGGTTGAGAGGGATCCCGAAGAATCTGAGGATCGAGGTTCCTCATTACTTTGTGACTTCAACCTTCGAGGATTTTGGTGTTACAACACCCCTATCTTCCTGAAGCAGTAAACGTCGAGCTGACTACACCATGAATCCTACGATTACAAAAGAACCCAAAGGATCCCTAGATCTACAGTCCTGGTCACTTCGCGGCTCCAACCTTCGGGGATTTTGGCCTTACTTCCACTCCATTCTCCCGAAGAACAAATTTTTTGAAGTATCGTGTGCAGGTCCCTCCTCCTGAATGATCGGATGGTAAGTGGGCTCCTAATGATCTCCCCCAAATCTACGGCTCTCCTTTACTTCGTAACTTCAACGTTCGGGGAGTTTGATGCTATGGAATATCCATTCTTCAGAAGTGGTACTCCATCGAAGTCACCTCGGTGTAGATCCAACTGCTGAGGGAACCTCCGAACATTCTCGATCAGTGGCTCACACTACTTCACAATGGGGTGTTGGATCTCGGTTAGTCGATAAGATAGGTTCCTCTAACCACTAGGGAAACTTCCCAACATCGATCGACCTTCCAGGTAATCGTCACTCTTGGTCACCTTCAGTTGGTTTGTGACTATTTGGGACAACTGTACACCAAAGTACTGGACTTCTGAAGTTCTTAATCCATAAGGACTTATCTCCCTTAGGATTAGAACATGGTTCCTAGGTGTTGGTCACATGGGTCCTTCTAAAATATCGTGAGTTAAACACATATTCCTCATTGTGAACTTGCTAAGGACTTGGGCATGGTGTCTCGATTGTGTAGCCAAGAGCCTGAAGGAGATATCATGTCCAAAACAACAGGGTCAGGTTGATGCAATGATTTCTATCCCAACCCTCCTACAGGTTTATGTCCCAAGGCATCTCGAAGACTAAAATGGGGCATATAGACGATCAATCAGAAAAATAAGTCCACAATAAGGTAAATGAATAAACATAGCATGATCATTCAATACATAAATCATTTATAGAGAGATAAATACATGCATTAATCCATTATTCCATTTCAGTGAACAAAGTATGAAAAAACCTATCAAAACCCGACGACGTGATGCGACTGTTGAAAGGGGTACCTATTTCCACCCAAACATAGGATCATTCACTCCTAACGGATTTACCATTGGCCACCCCCGAGCTAGACCACGATGCTCTGAGAGATAATTCTTTCTTCCATCTCAACAATAGTCACGGACGGAGGTTACTCTCGTCCTCCCACAGGATATTGGCAACAGGTTCTCTATATAGAAAGCAAGGAGGCCTACTTGAGTACTTCCTCAGTCACTCAACACCCTCATTTATCATCTTTTATCATAACCCTTCTAGCCACATCCTGCGACCAGAACATGTTCATTTATAAGTTCTCCCTCGAACTTGAGAGCTTAGTCTCTCTTCTTTGCTTCGCTTCAAAAATCTTCCTCTACCAACCACATCTTCCTTTCTTTCCTTCCTCAACAATATTTTTTGTGGCCCAAATTCCCAGTCCGTGGTTAGGTCTAAAATCCTTACAGATGGGCACTCTACCCCATCCCCTCCTTAACTCTCGAGGAGGTCTTCCCACCAAGCATCCTGACTATAATTCATTCTTGGGTCAGAGGATTGTTTTGGTGTTGAGCAATTAAATCCAACAAGGTACTGGTTTGGTGGGGGTTATCTCAACCATTCCTGGTTCCTCTCACCATCTCTTTCATAACATCCATGGTCTATCTTTGCAAAACTCCCTTTCAACAGTTATGCAACACTTATCCATTTTCTATTAATAATAAAAATTACATTCATTGACCTTGTATACAAAGGTTCATCAAATCAAACATTCACACATATCGAGTTTGTCATAATCTCTTGGCCAATATAGTTATATTTACAAACTAGAGGAAACATGGGTGTTACAATCCCCTCCCCCTTAAAGGAACATCATCCTCAATGTTATATCTGTCAACGTGCTCTACATATACAAAAGTAAACAAAAAGGGATATTCTTGTTTCATGGCATCCTCCATTTCCCACGTAGCCTCATCTAGGCCAAAATGTTTCCTCTGCACCTTGACTTGTGAAATGGTTCTATTCCTAAGTGAGGTTTCCTTCTTGTCTAGTATGCATCGAGGTTTTGGCAGGAATTCTCCCTCCAGCTCCTCCTGAATCACAGACTAGTCAATTATATGAATAGAATCATGTACATATTTATTCAATAACGAAACATGGAAAACATTGTGTGCCTTCACTGTGAGAGGGAGTGCTAGCCTATAGGCTACAAGTCCCACTCTATCTAATATTTCAAAGGGTCCACAATATCAGGATGCCAACTTGGCACAAGTTCCTATTCTCAAGGAACTCTTCCTGGGTATAAATTTGAGACAGACATGGCCTCTTGTTTTGAACTCTCTAGGAGTTCTCTTTCTGTCGATGTAACTCTGTTGTTTATACTAAGCAGTTTTCAGATTTTTCTTAATCTGAATTACTTGTTGTTCCATTTATTTCAGCATGTCGAGACCGATTGTAATTCTATCCACTGGATTACTCCAGCTGATTTGAATCTTTCACTGTCTACCATAGAGGGCTTCAAAAGGGCTCATCTTGAATGACTCTTGAGAACTGTTGTTGTAGGAAAACTATAACAATGGCAGGTAGTCTCCCCACTTCTTAGGTTGATGCATTACATTCATCCTTAACATGTATGCTAATATTTGGTTCACTCTTTCTATCTTTCCTAGGGATGATTTTAGGGGCTAAATTTCGCTCATGGGCTAAATTTCCATGGTTTTTCCAAAAACGAGATTCGTTATTTTAAAAATGATTCGCCCAAATTCTATAGGATAAAATTATTTTCCCTTAAAAATCGCCAAGATTTTATAAAAAATATATAAAATACTTAGAAATTTGAATATTTTTACAAAAATATCACCAATCATTTATAGTTGGCATATGAAGGATTAGTAAGATTCGCCAATGTTTCTACATTTTAAAATAAATTTGCTTCCTTAAAATCATCCCTGGGACTCTTTCCATCTGTTTGAGGGTGATAGGCTATGATAAACAACAATTTATTCTCAAAACCAGCCATTAAGGATTTCCAAAAGTTTGAAGTAAATTTTGTGCCATGCAGTCTGAATATCTCCTTCATGAAGATGTTGGAAATATCTATTGCCTTGCAAGTTGACTTGATAGGAACAAAGTGAGCATAATTTCTCAATTTGTCCACCATTACCATGATGGCATCATTCTACTTGGACGATTTTGGTAATCTGGTGATGAAATCCATGGAGATGGTTTCCCATTTCCATTATGGAATTGGTAGACGTTGTAAAAACCCTGTTGGGTTCTGTTTCTTTGCCTTAACTTGCTAGCATTCTAGAGACTTAGCTAGATAGCCAGCTATGTCCTTTTTCAATCCAGGCCAATAGAATTGTTTCCTAGTGGTCGTGATCATTTTCTGATAACCTGGATGACCAATATATGGTCTCTTGTGTAGTTCATCCATTATGAACCTCTTCAAGTCGTCACAACTTGGAATATACAATCTGTTTCTTTAGGTTAGCAGACCTTCATCCAACAGTTAGTATCCTTCATTCTTTAGCCCTATGAGATCTTTCTTTGGGTATGACATCATGGTCTTGAAAAATGCATTTGTTTCTTGTGAATTCCTGACTCTCTCCATGAAATTCGCTTCACAGGTTCTTATCGCTACCAGGTGAATCAGTTTCACACTTATGCTAAGGGCATCGACCACCCTATTTTCCTTTCCTTTGATGTGTTTGATTTCGAAATAAAACTCACTAAGGAAGGCCATCCCCCTAGCTTGTCTAGCATTGAGTTTCAGTTGATCAAACAGGTGCCTCAATCCACAATGGTCTGTCATAAGTACAAATATCCTACCCAGGAGGTAATGCCTCCACATTTTTAAAGCATGCACTATGGCCGCCAACTCTAGATCATGGGTCATGTAATTGATAGCATGCTCATTCAATGTTCTGGATTCGTATCAAATTACACGTCCTTATTGCATAATGACTCCTTTGAGTCCTTCCTTACATGCATCTGTACACACAATGAAGTCATTATCAGGGTCTGCAATCTTCAACATAGATGCATGGGTTAGAAGGTATTTCAGTTCTTGAAATATTTCTTCACATTCTGATGTCCAAGTGAATTTAACCCCCTTTTTCTGAAGGGAAGTGATTGGACAACAAATCTTGGAAAATCCTTTTATGAACCTTCTATAGTATCATGCTAAGACCATAAAGCACCTGATATTAGATACATCCTTTGGGTTAGGCCATTCCATGATAGATTTGATCTTGTCATGGTCTACTTCTACTTCTTATTCAGAAATAACATGGCCTAAGTAATGGACTTGCTTCTAGAAAAAGTCACACTTGCTACACTTAGCGTAGATTTGATGCTCTCTTAGTACTTGAAGCACTAATTTAATATGTTCTTCATGGTCCTCTATGTTCTTGGAGTATATTACGATATCATCAATCAAAACCAATACAAATCTGTCTAGGAATTTGTTGAGTACATTATTCATTAAGCACATAAAAGTGGTGGGGGAATTGATTAGTCCAAATGGCACCATCACAAATTAATAGTGACCATATCTTTTCCTGAAGGTTGTTTTGTGGATGACTTCATCCTTGATTCAGAATTGATGGTATCCAAACCTTAAGTCAATCTTTGATAAAATGGAAGAACCCCTTAATTGGTCAAACAAGTGATCGATTATTGGTAAGGGATACTTGTTCTTTATGGTTGTCTTATTGAGCTGTCTATAGTGTATGCATAGTCAGAGTGTGCCATCTTTATTCTTCACAAACAAGATGGGTACTCCCCATGGAGACACACTGGGTCGAATGTAGCCTTTTTCCATCATCTCCTTTAGTTGTAGTTTGAGCTCAACTATCTCTAGTGTACTCATCCTATAGGGCGTTCTAGACATTGACACTACTCTTGGTGCAAGTTCTATGGAGAAGTAAATGTCTCTTCTCAGAGGTAGACCTGATACCTCTTTTGGAAACATGTCTTTATACTCTTTTAATCTGGGGTGGTCCTCTAGGTTTGGTTTTTCATCCTCAACGGATTCCAACACCTGTATTTCATATAGAGGACATCCCTTTCTGCAATACTTTTTCATTTGAAGGGTTGATATCCATCTCACTGAGACATGCCTCTGAATCCCTTGAAGCATTATTTTTCTCCCTTCTTCATTTTCACACTCGAAATTTTTATGGTAATAGTCCAACTTGGTTTTATAAGTGGCTAACCAGTCCATACCATCTAACAAGTCATAAGATCCTAGGGGAAGTATGTTAAGGGTCGCTTGGGTAGGCAATCCATCCATAATGAATTAGCAAGATGGTATGACCTCTGCGACTCTTCTTTTGGTTCCAGTGGCTAGTTTTACCAACCATGGCTTAACATGTCTAACCGGTTGTCGTTTAAACTTATAAATAATCTGAGGGGCCACATAACGTAAATTAGAACCGGGGTCAATTAAAATAGAAACTAGATGGTTGGCGATCATACCTTCCATCTCCACCACTGAAGCTTGGTGGTCAGCTTGTTTATTATCCAAGGCTACATAAATATATGGCATGATTCTAGCCACATAATTGACTGTGGTATCTTCTTGGATATTGTAAACTCTCCTATTGTTCTTTTGTCTACATGGACAATCCCTCAGCAGATGTTCTTCTCAACAACTCCAATATTTCAAGGGTTCTTTCTTTGGGTTATCATTCTTTCATGGGACTGCTCCAAAAGTTTTATTTCCACTCTGAGAGGGAAAATTTTGTTGATACACACTCCTGGTAGGAAGGCTCATCCTAGAACCCTTCCCATAGTTCTTAAATATTGAGGATTTAAACCCCTTCTTCTTTAATCCCAAACCACTTTTGTTCTTCTAGTCCTCGTGAGGTTTTGTCTGACTCTTGAATCGTTCATAACAATACCTTGCCTTCTAGATAGTGTCTTATAGGGTCTTTGGCTCATCAAACTCAATCCTGTCACGGTAGGTTTGAGTTTACCCACTAATAAATCACTGCACTTTTACCTTTTCATCCTCTATGTAGGGTATATACCTTAGCAACTCAAGGAATTTATTGACATATTCCTCTATGGTGAGTTGTCCCAGCCTGACTTCATAGAACTCCTTAGTCTTCCCATCAAAGTATTCTCTAATAGATACTTCTTCTTGAAGTATTTCTCAAACATTTTCCATGACAGGTCCTTCTCATGGATTCCCTTCACATTCCTAAGGTCTTCCCACCAAATGGAATCCTTTCCATTCAGGTTGAAGATGGTTATTCAAGCCTTCAAGTTTTCAGAGTAGTCATGGAGTCTGGAGTACTTCTTTAAACCAATAAGCCAAGCTTTTTCCTCTTCCCCTTTCTCAATAGCTCCATTGAAAGAGGTTGATTTGGCTTTTTGGAACTCTTTAGGATCACAACTTTTGGAATTCTTTTTCTTCTTCCCTTTCCTTTGAGAATGCGAACAAGCTTTTCTACTATAAGATCACTCAGAGTTGCTAGTTTTCTATCCAAAGGACTCTCTCGATGAGTGTCTCATGCCTCCAGGTTGGACCTTCCCCAATGTACTTCTCTTAGTGTGGCCACTTATGGGACCATGTTTTCGTATCTCAGGTGGACTTTGACTTCTCTTCGTATGTCATTGGTCCACCTGACTGGTTGTGGGTCCATGTTGCAGTTACCTATGTATATTGGATAATCTCTACAACAAGACTACATTAATTTTCATTTTTTTTTCCTTTCTCCTTTATCAATCTCTCGTTGTCGGCCTTGCAACTCTATAATTCAACCATGGGGCTCCTTACAGTTTCATCCAAATCTGGAGGGGTTTCCAGTACCCTCCTTTCTTCAAATTCTTCATCTCTATTGTGGGATCCATCCCCCACTTCCTGGCGCATCACCATCCTTTATACATGTAGTTTTCCTGTGATTTATTGATTGATTGAGTGTTGAAAATATGCTTATTGTTAGCCAACCATCTATTAGTTTATGAACAACACACAATTCATATTTCTTAAATACACACACATTAGAAAGCTTCATTCTTTTCTTTAGTAAAAGTTTAACCAGACTCTTTATGAAAGAGGTAAGATAGAGTGACACCCTTAAAAGTACTTTAAATATGGTTTTTACGTAACTCATCCATGAGCCCATGTAGGCCAAGTGCTATAACCATGCTCTGATACCAATTTGTAACACACCCGACCCCTAAGTATCTTTCCTAGGGATGGGGCATCAAAATTTCTCTCTCCTTAACATTTCAAATCTTGTTTCTGAGGTCTCCATCCTCTTCTACTTACCTGTAGTGTTATAATGACTACTACCAGGCTCAAATACAAGATTTGGGTTGCAAGTTATGGCTTCAAAAATTTCTTTGGGCGTTCATTGGTTGAGGTCCACATGACATCCACGTGAATCCACCTCACAGGTATTGTCTCCAAGTCCATTCATCCATGGTGGAAGTCCATCCACTGTCCGATCCCACGACTAGACTCAACCTTCATCTAACACACAGGCTAGCAGGAACTTCATCACTTTGGGGCTTCATCGTTGAACGCCTCTTTACTGTCTATGCACAAAACCTTTCAGAGTCCCAAACTCCCAAAGTCCAGTAAGCCTGCCATGTGGTTCTCACATTCAATATTTTTAGGTCCCTCTATTATGCTACACCCTAAATCCTTTGGAGTCCCAAAGTCTCAAACTCCTAGAGTTCTGGTCACTTCACCAACCACTTTGGCTAGGCAGGCATGTACTAGGGAATGACATGTAGAAGGGTCAAGAGTGACACGTGTTACATTGCAATAGGCATATAAGGTCTATGAAAATCACAGATCGAGCTGACACAAGGCACTTTGATCATGGTTCCATGTCACCCTGGTGACATTGAATTGCCACGTCACACCAAACTGACAACCTTCTAACATCCCTCAAATCTCATGGTCGAGATCCAGCCACGTGGATCCATAGATCCACAACTAATGTTACTTCGTGACTCCAGCCTTCGGGATTTTTGCGATGCAAACTCCTCTTTTCTCCGAAAGTTGGTCAACGTCGGGCTGACCACAACCCAGATATGATGGTTAGGAAAAGTCCCGAAGCATCCTTGAATTAATGACTCTCATTACTTTGGGCTTCGGAGCTTATCGACACACCACACCTCAAATTCCCCCAGATTTCCCAGTATATAGACTAAAGGATCTAATGCCACGCATCCCTTGTATATCAACAACTGAGAGGGATCCCAAAGAATCTGAGGATAGACGGTCCTCATTACTTTGTGACTTCGGCCTTCAGGGATTTTGGCGTTACAACACCCCTGTCCTCCGAAGCGGTCAACGTTGGGCTGACTACATTATGAATCCTACGACTAGGAAAGAACCCGAAGGATCCCTAGATCTATGTTCCTGGTTAGTTCACAGCTTCGTTCTTCATGGGTTTTGTCTTTACTGCCACTCCATTCTCCCGAAGGAGGACTTCATCAAGGTACCGTGTATGGGTCCCTCCTCCTGAATGATCGGATGGCTCCTAACGATCTCCCTCAAATCTATGTCTCTCCTTTATGTCGTAACTTCAGTGTTTAGGAAGTTTGATGCTATGGCATCTCAATTCTCCTGAAGTGATACTCCTCCAAAGTTGCCTCGGTGTAGATCCAACAACTGAGGGAACCTCTGAACATTCTCGATCGGTGGATCGTGCTACTTCGCGATAGGGAGTTGGATCTTGGTTAGTCGGTAAGATAGGTTCCTCTAACCACTAAGGAAACCTCCCAACATCAGTCGACCTTACAGGTAACCATGACTCTCAGTCACCTTCGGTTGGTTTGTGACTATTTGGGTCGATTGTACTCCGAAGTCCTAGAGTTCCGAAGCCAGAAGGACTTAGCTCCCTTAGTATTTGCATAGGCTTCTTGGGTGTTGATCACATGGGTCCTTCTAAACTCTCACAAGTTAAACACGTCTTCCTCATCGTAAAATTTCTAAGGGCTTGGGCATGGTGTCCCGATTGCGCATCAAGGATTCTGAAAGAGATATCCTCTCTAGACCGATAGGGTCATATTGATGAAATGATTTCTATCCCAACCCTCCTACAGGTTTAGGTCCCAAGGCATCTTAAAGGATAAACTAGGGAATATAGATGATCAATCAAAAAAATAAGTCCACAAGAAGGTAAATGCATACACATAACCTGGTCATTCAATACATAAACCATTCCTAGATAGACAAATACATGCATTCATCCATTATTCCATTTCAGTGCATAAAGTATGAAAACATTTATAAAAACTAAATGACGTGATGCGACTGCTGAAAGGGGTTTCTGTTTTCACCCAACCATAGGCTCAGTCACTCCTAATGGATTTACCACTGGCCACCCTTGAGCTAGACCACGATGCTCTGAGAGAGAATTATTTCTTTTGGCTCAACAACAGTCAGTGACAGAGGTTACTCTCCTCCTCCCACAAGATCTTGGCAATGGGTTCTCTCTATACCAAGCAAGGAGGCCTGTCGAAGTACTTCCTTAGTCACTCATCACCCTCGTTTATCATCTTGTATCATAACCTTGCTAGCCACATCCTGTGACTAGAACACATTCATTTCTCATTTCTCCCTCGAACTTGAGAGCTTAGTCTCTCTTCTCTTCTTCTCTTTGCAACTCTTCCTCTATCCACCACGCCTTCCTTTCTTTCCTTCCTTAGCAATATTATGTGTGGCCCGAATTCCTAGTCTTTGGTCAGGTCTGAAAGCCTTAGATTTGGGTGCTCTACCCCATCCCCTTGTTAACTCTTGAGGAGGTCTTCCCACCTACCAACTTGAATGTAATTCATTCCTAGGTCAGAGGACTGTTTTGGTCCTGAGAAATTAAATCCAACAAGGTACTGGTTTGGTGGGGGTTATATCAACCATTTCTGGTTCCCCTCACCATCTCTTTCATAGCATATGTGGTCTATCTTGGCAAACCCCCCTTTCAGCAGTTATGCAACACTTATCCATTTTCTATTAATAACAAAAATTACATTCATTGAACTTTGATACAAAGTTTCATCAAATCAAACATTCACACATATCGCGTTTTCCATCATCTCTTATCCAATATAGTTATATTTAGAAACTAGTGGAAACAGGGGTGTTACACTATAATTATAGGACCATTATGATTATCCTGATTTTAGCCAAGCTTTATGGAATTATTTTGGAAAAGAAGATTAGCCTTTGGCTAGAAAGTCACGGTAAAAGAGATAAAGGCCATGCTGGGTTTAGGAGATATCATTCAACTATGGACCATCTTGTTACCTTTAGGATCGTTGCAAAGGAGCTCCACAATACTAAAACAAATTTTTTTTGTTGTTTTGTTGACTTTAGAAAATATTTTGACATGGTTCCTAGGAAAAACCTTTAGAATAGGTTGGAAGAGATAAAAGTTCCTCTCAAGTTGAGGGTTGTTGCAATAAGGATGTATGAGAATTTTATTTCTAAGTTTAAAAATATTGAGGGATAGTCAAAAGAGATTACCTGCAATATCGGAGTCAAACAAGGGTGTCCCTTGTCCCCTACCCTTTTTGTCTTATACATTGACAAGTTAGAATATTGGTTCAAAAAAGTAGGTTGTGTCGGCCCTAATCTCACTGGTATACTCATCAATATTCTTCTTTATGCCGATGATATCTCTCTTATGGCAAGGAGTCCCCATGATATTGAAAACCAACTAGGAATCCTCAAGGATTTTTGCTCAAATATGAGTATGACTGTTAATAATGATAAGACTAAGGTCATGATTATTAAATCCAATCATATCCCTTATGATACCTTCATATATGAAAACAACAACTTGGAGGAAGTGACTTCATACAAATATCTTGGAATTGATATTCATCACATGATCAATTGGAATTATAGCATTGAGAAAAGGATTATTGGGGGATGGAAAGCTTATTATGGGCTTGAAAACAATTGTAAATCAATTGATATTTGTAGTTGGGATAAGAAGAAAATCCTCTTTGAGACTCTTTTTACACCTATTATTATTTATGGATGTGAAGTCTGGGGTTGTAGTATCTCTCGTGAATCCTGGATAAAGATAGAGCACATAAAAAATAATTTTACAACATATAATCTAAAAATTAAAGGAAATACGCCCAATCCCATCCTCCTCTTAGAAACAAGCCTCTCCCCCATTGAGAGCATGGCTATGACTAGATACATAATGTATAAGAACAAGTTAAACACCATGGAAGACAAGAGGCTTCCTAAAATTTCTTCAAAATCGAGTCATAACCACCATCGACTCAAGCGAGGATGGCATAAAGATGGACGGTCTTGGCTAAACTATTGGCGAATCATGGAAGAAACCATTTTGCAGAATAAAGATACTATTAAAAAAAACGTCAAATCAATTTAGATAAAAAGTGATGTGATAAAGAGGTAGAGGAAAAAATAAAATTAAGGTATGATAAGGATGTAATCAACCCTAATCTAGAAGATCAAAATTAGTTGACTGTTTTTCCAATTGTAAAGAAAAAAATAAGCACTGCTAAGATAAGAACAAATTCTCACGAGCTCCATAGTGAAACTGGGCATTGGTCAATTCCTAAAATGCCATGGGATGAAAGAGTGTGTCACCTTTGTGACATTAAGAAGGTTGAAGATGAAAAGAACTTTCTCTTAGATTTTCGAGCCTATACTCATATTAGATCTCATTTTCAAAAAATTGTCACACTACCAACATTCCTAACCTTTTAACTCAACAAAAGTATGGTGATCTTGGAAAGCTTCTCTTAATGATTTTCGAGCACAGAAACAAAATTCTAAAAAATCACAAGTAATCACTTACCTGTTAGAAAAACAGGACCGTGGAGCAATAAAATAAAACAAATGCAGAAAAAAAACATAGAAGATACATAGTACAATAGAGACACATATTTACGTGGTTCACCCAATGTCGGCTACGTCCACCAGAGAAATTTCCAGGTCCTTCCTTTATTATTATCCAACAAATGAAGGGATACAACCTACAAAAAACCCGTTGTAACTTCCTCTTCTTTTTCTCACAGTCTTCTATCTCAGAATACAATATTCACCGTCATGCATAGCCGCAATACATTTACCTCATAACAAAGGGTGTCCTTCTAGGGAAAAAAACCCTAACATAATTTCTACCGTTAGATCTATGACCTTATAATGAATGGTCCATATTTACAATGAAATTACAATATACATTTACAAAGAAATTTTTCCTTCAGGGTCCCACTTGCCCCCAGACCCAGGAGAGGGTGTAACCCCCCTCCGCACTCCCCCACGTAGAAGAGTGTACATTATTTTGGGGTGTAAAGTCTTCATGGGGTATAAACATGGATGAAAACAAATACCTTTGAATTAGGAAGATAATCAAGCTCCACAACCAACAATCTCCCACTAGGAGACTGATCTCAACAACTCCACCACTGTTGTATCTACTGGACTATAAACCTTCTTGGACCTCGCAAATTTGTCATCTTCATATTCATGCTTGAAGACCAACTGAAACTAAGAAAGAAATCAGTTTCTTCCTGGTTACTGCCTTTGTTAACATGTCCGCAGGATTCTGGCTAGGGTCTATCTTTTCCAGCCTCAAATGTCCATCTTCCAAGACGGATCGTATGAAATGGTACCTCAATTGTATATTCTTAGTCTTCCAATGGAAGGATGAGTTCTTTGCAAGGTCAATGGCACTCTCACTATCACAGTACAAACTGTACAACCTGTTGTTCTCCTGCTTCTCTCCCAATTCCTCCATAAACCTCTGTAACCAAATCATTTCTTTACTAGCCTCTGTAGCAACAACATAATATGCTTCTGTTGTTGAAAGTGCAACAACCTTTTGCAGTTTCTAAATCCAACTTACTGTTGTTCCACCTATAGTAAAAACATACCCTATGGTGCTCCTCCTGCTATCTTTATCACCTGCCATATCTTAATCAACATATCCCTGTAGAAAAGTGTATGAACCTCCAAAACATAATGCATGAGTAGCAGTAATTCGCAAATACCTGAGAATCCACTTTACGTCATCCCAATGTTCTTTACCTGGATTGTTCATATAACTGCTCACAACTCCCACTGCATGTGCAATATTTGGTCTTGTGCAAACCATCGCATACATCAAGTTGCCAACTACTGATGAATAAGGGACCTTGGACATGTATTATATCTCCTCCTGTGTCTTGGGACACATTTCCTTAGTTAATTTGAAATGGCTGGACAAAGGTGTACTAACTATTTTTTCATTCTGCATTCTAAATCTCTCCAACAATTTCTCTATGTACTCACCCTAAGACAATGTCAATTTGCGATTTTTCCTATATCTTATTATTCTCATACCAAGGATTTTTTTTGCAACACCCAAATCCTTCATCGAAAATGAATTATCTAATTTCTTCTTGAGCACATTTATATCCTTCATATTAGACCCTGCAACAAGCATCTCATCTACATATAATAGCAAGATAATATAGCTTCCATTTTCTAGCTTTTTGAAATAAACACAGTGATCAAAATGACATTTACTATAACCTCGTTCTGTCATAAACTTGTCAAACTTCAAATACCACTGCCTTGGATCTTGCTTTAGGCCATACAAGCTCTTCTTCAACCTGCATACCAAATTCTCCTTCCCTTTGACCTCATACCCCTGTGGCTATTGCATATAAATATCTTCCTCCAAATTCCCATGGAGAAAAGTTGTTTTTACATCTAACTGTTCAAGATGCAAATCTTCTACTACCACGAGACTCAAAATAGTCCTAATTGAAGTCATTTTAACAATAGGAGAAAATATTTCATCAAAATCTATATATTTCTTTTGTGCAAACCCCTTTACAACAAGTCTAGCCTTGTACCACTTTTCTCCTCCATCTTCTTCCTTCAACTTGTAAACTAAGTTATTCTACAATGCTCTTTTTCCTGCAGGCAACTAAACCAAGTCTCAAGTATGGTTATTTACCAAGGAATCCATTTCTTCTTTCATGCCTTGCTCCCACTTATTTTTGGTGTCTACCTGCATTGCCTCTTCATAACATTCTGGTTCACCAGAATTAGTCAACAATAAATAATACAATGAAGGAGAGTATCATTCAGGGGGTATACTTAACCTGGTAG